>NW_022046091.1:0-21241 GCF_001654015.2 Drosophila navojoa | reverse complement strand
ACAGAGAGAGAGAGAGAGAGAGAGAGAGAGAGAGAGAGAGAGAGAGAGAGGGAGCACGAAGCGTTGGCCATAAGAATATAATAACAATACAGCCCACTTTGGGAGTGTTGGCTAGAACTCGAAGTTCGAGCTCGGAGTTCGAGTTTCAGCTGAAGTTTTTGGAGCTGTCTATTCATGCCAGCCAAATGTCCAGCAGCGGCCATTTGACTGCCAGCCCCGCACCGCAACAGCTGCCAATTGGCCACTGTCAGTGCCATTGACAGTTGCCAGTGGCTGACAATGGCCGCACAGCAGTTGGCCAGGCCAAAGATACATTTGATAAGCAGTAGCTGCTGACAAAGATCTGGCCAATTCACAATATATATTAGACTGATATCTGGGCATGTTAATGGACTGACTGATATCAAGACATTAGCCTCCATTATAGATTGATATATAGTTGGAGTTGAGGAACTTTATCTAACTTTGGCTTTCATATCAGTATCTTCCATAAGACTTAAGCGTGCAAATAACTTTTATAGAGTCTATCTTGAGGGACTTTTTAAAAAAAAACTGTGTTGCACAAAGAAAGTTTTCTCAACGGTTGGCAACGGTCAACTATAAATTTCGATCTGCGTCTAATACATATTTCCATGCTATATACAAAGCGCAAAACTGCTCGGTCTGCTGGTAACGAGCTAATTGAATTGAGCTGAGAGCATCGTTATGGGCTCTCTTGTCAGCCGACATCAGTGTTGGCCACTCTTGGGCGACGGACACAACCTGCCAGAATCAATCGGAGTGAATCAATTTTGTGGCATTTGGCAGCACTGGCGGCACTGGCGGCCCCGACGCTGACTTTCGCATATCCCATGGGGTCGTCGAACGTTCGCTTGGGTGTCCTGGGCTACTTCGAGGCGGTACGATTATGTCCTGCCATTGCTGCTCCTAATCGAACCCAATTCCCTTGACTGATGGCCACACGCACACACACACACACACATACACACACATAAATTTATATACATATATATGTATATATACAGATAAAGATACATATATTTATAGCGATTCCACTTCATTGAAGCGTCGCCAAGTGGGCATAATTACGTGTTGTATGTGCCTGTGTTTATGTATGTATGTATGCGCGTGTGCGTTTGTGTGTGTTTGAGTAGGTCCATGAACTCTTAATTTCTGTAGAAATTCAATAACCTTCTCTATTTATTGTTATTTCGGATGTTGGCTTAAAACAAGCGCCCTTAAAGCGAACAGGAACTCGAAATTTAGCTCTACTTGACTTGATTTACATGTTTTAGGAAAGAAAAGATTATTATATATATAAATATAATATAAAGGCTCTCAATACTGCAGAAGCGTATCAAGTAACTGAAAGTCTAAGATCTAAGACTGATTTGAAGGGATCGCGAAATCTTCTAGAGGTAAATTAGAGAATAAGGAAACCTTAGCTACTTTAAAGTTAATTCACAATCGAAATTTAAAAAATATTTTAGTGTAATATTATTGAGTATTGATAACTACGAATTGTAATATTTATAATATAATATTTAGGAACTGGTTTAGTGGTATAAAACAGTTAGTATTAAGTATTACAGCTTGTCGTACCAAGTACTTTGTATTATAGTCTAGCTTTTGTAGCTAGTATTTATGTACCTAGATGTCTATTATCTAATATTCAAGAACCTAGTATCTACTACAATATCTTATGTACACCTTACACCTTATATCTACTCTTATAGAATATTGTAGCTAGTTTTATAGTACCTTCCTCACAATATTGAAGTAATTATAGCCAGAAATTGCATCTAGAATCGAGTATAGTATTATAGCATCTAGTATAGTATCTTAATATACCTTGATTAAATCGATAATCGCGATAAATCAAACAAAATTCTATCCCCTTAATAATATTTCTTTCTCGACATTTCTGATCCCCTTTCCATTTCGAAATTTCAGGACTCGTCTATAATAACTTCCATGCTTGTACTTGGTACAGTCTTGCGATTATATTCATAAGTATAGTAGTACCTATATAATTGCTGGAAACTTGAGCTGTTATAAAAAGTTTCTAATAAATAGAGTAATGCCTTGCACCTACTTAGGCTTAGTGCCCAGCAGAAAGGTAAGTAGTATTGCTGTACTTACAATATAACTGTGATTGCGGCTCTGAGGACTGTAATTCCAAGCACTTAACTGCCTCTTGCCTCTACCACTTAATGCTACGGTACCTGGCACCGAGCAGTGCCATATCTATCTATAGACATATCGATTTGTCGATTTGGTATTGCATTGCCAAATTACCGATATTGTGGTACGCAGCACCGTGCTGCCACGTGCTGCACGTGCAGCTGTTGCTCTCGGGCCACAGCGACTGTTATGCCGGCACCTATGCTAGTTTGTAGGGTATTAATGTAATCAGCTTACGTTCGCCTCTAGTTTGGATGCAGCGTTGACTGTTCTTGACAGCCTCTCGACGAGGACGAGCACAAAGCCCCACAAACTTGGCGCCCATTAAATTGAGTTTTATATTGAGATGGCTGGCAGCCCGGCTAACGGTTATTGAATTAAATGTCTGTCTGTCTATCTGGCCAATCCCTCTCTCTCTCCCTCTCTTTCTCTGCCCCTCTCTCCTTCTCTCTGCGGCTGCTCTGTTGTCTTAGCTCGTCGTTATTTTCGCAGCGATTAAATGAGAATTTGGTAATTCAAATGCCTACAAAACTAGTCCAAGAACTATTGATGGCCCATCAAATGAGCAACGCGTGTATAGTATGTATGATATGGGGCGATAATCCTTAGCGGGGTCCAACTAGCCATCAATTGCCACGGGCCATTGGACAGCTACTCTTTGGGGGTCATTGAATGCTGTGGGTCAACACTCAGGCGTCGGCTTTGTCTCAAGTGCCGGCTAATTAATTAATTATTTAAAAACAAAAGAAACAAGAGCAAGCCAACCCTCAATGTTTAATCAAATGAAATAAATGCGTCTAAGCTGCCAAAACTGCGGGACCTAAGTCATAAAGCTGATTCATTGCTCGGAAAGTTGTGCACTGTCACCCAGAGACTGTGATTCGAAATCAATTGACGTACTCATTCGTCTGTTTTATGCATTATGTGCACATAAAGATTATGGCTCCTCGTCGACTGTAATCAGTATTTAAGCAAAGTGCGTTAAATATTGCGAACAAACAACTTGAGCTGATGAGCTTCAGCGTGCTGGATTTGCTCAAACTTTTGTTTGCAGTTCGCCCAGAAAGCGGGAGGAAGCATTTGCCCCGCTCCAGCACATTCCAGGCATGAATACCAAATAGTTATATGAACTTGAGCTGAACTTGCGCTGTTTGTGGCATAATTGAAATACATTTAACACAACTCTTTGCGCCCAAACAATGCTGCCAAGTGCCAGAGCTCTCAACTATCTTAAATTAGTTGGTAAATATTTTTCGCACAACATATTTCGGTTTGCTTCTTTAATTTTGTTGATCGAAAAAGCCAGATTAACTATTACAATATAGCAAAATGTTGCCATTGTGTTGCACAGCACTATCAGTGTTGCACATGTAACAAGTTAACAATACTTGTCTAAACAATTGAGGTCCGGCGAGGCGGAAGTGCACGACTAGAGCATACGCTGTGCTTATTGGGAGAGTTTATGTTGAAATTTACTCTGAGGTGGGGGCTTAAGTGAAATGTTAAAATAAAGAGAGAGAGAGAGAGAGAGAGAGAGAGAGAGAGAAAGGCAGCGAGCGAGACAGTGAGAGAGAAATTCCATATGACTTGAAATGTGCCGCAAAAATTTTCCCAAGATTGAAATTTCAAGTTTATATAAATATAAAAATATACAGAAATTAATATATAGCTTTTTGATATAAAGCTTTTTCAGATATCCTAACCGTTTCTCTACAAAGTTAAATTTCCATTGAAAAACATTTATTATAATTATTGTCTAAATGACTTCAAGTCCGCCCAAAGCTTCTGGTCAACCACTTCCGCCAAGTGCCATGGGTTTGATGCATGCTAATATCGGATGTGGTTTGGGGCACATCAATATACTATTTGATTACTTAAGCCTGATGGCTCGCGCTAATGGCTAATGGCTAGCCAGTGAGGATGCAGCTCAGTTGGCCTGAACGAGACTTTGAAATTATGAGGGCTGGGCAAGGGTATTTAATCTTGCGGTACATAAAACTGGATATTCTTTTCACTCTTTGCTTTTAGCTGTTGTTGTTGTTGTTGGGTAATGCTTGCACACAAGCCAGCTGTACGCAAAAGATAGCAGACGAGGTCGCCCCTATATGGCGGCCAACAGTTATGCTGGGGCTGGCATAGCCGGGGGCTTAAAACAATAAAGCAATATTGTGCGCGGCTGGACAGGCATTGTCATCTTTTGATGCTACCCCAGCTGTTCTACACATACGCACCAGGGTGCGTGTGTGCTATGTGTGTGTGTGTGTGTGTGTGTATATGCTTAGTGAGATTTGGCTTAATTAAATTCCGGCACAAAAGGATTCGTTTGGCGCTTTAAGCTGTGCTCTGTGTGATCGTCTTTTTATGCCTTTTAACAAAAGTCTTAACGGCTTATTGTGGCGAAACGCACACACACACACACTAGCACACACATATTCACATTCTTATGCACAATTCTCTGTGGAGCTGAGGTTCGCATAGATTTTAATTACAACTATAAATCATAGACGAAAGAAGAAAACCCTTCGACTTATATTAATGACACATACACACACATATGTGCTGCTCATTCTCTCTCTCTCTCTCTCTCTCTCTCTCCCTTCCTCTCTTTCTCTGCGTGTGTGCTAGCCAACAGTTTGGTAACTGAAACCCATTAAAGTAGGCATACGTAAAATTTCCATTCTCATTTCTGATTACTTGGCATTGTGGGCCACTGCCGCAGGCCGCTGCTGCCCGAGATCGGCTCATTGTTTGGCCATTGTTATTTGGTCTTTCATTGGTCGGCGCTCGTAATCAGTTGGCCCAAATTTACAGCCAGCCGCTACATAAAAGTTGTGCATTAAAAAGTTAAGAGTTTGTTAGTTAGTTCACGGCCAGTCGAGCCCCATTGGCAAGGCGGCAACCCTTTAAGTCTGAGCACCCCCTCGACCCCCCCCCTACCACCCTTTCGCATGCCAGGCAGGCCAATGCTGCCGGCATGCTTTATGGCATCGTCTTTATGGTTTATTACTGCATTGTGGCCACACTAAGATAATTGCGGTAATGCAGCGTACGATGCCACTGGGAGCCAGCCGAGCCGAGGCAAAAGCCGCACTCGAAGCGCTGTAATTAAACATCGGCTAAATTTGTGGATTCCTTTATGGCATGCGAACTAGTCGAAAAGTTTTCATAAGATTTGCCTATTGAAATTGTGGGAACTATATTACAGAAGGTTGCGATTAAAGCTGGGAAGGGAAGCCAGGCTAGATTGATTTGGACTTTTCGACTTAGACAGGTTAACTTTGAATGCCTGTTGAATGCTTCATAAATTTTATTGATAAATGGTTTTCTATACGCCTGACTTTACCTTTTCATACTCGACCTTAATCTTATACCTATTTGATTTTTTAATCTCGCTTGTGGGCCTTGTTTAATGGTTTGTTTAAATCAAGTTTTAAGCTTATTCAGCAGAAAAGTATGCAACTTTTTAATACAATATTTTTATAAAATAAAATGTTAATTTAACTGTAGAAAATTGTAAAAATATGAACATATATTTAAAGAATTTTACATTCAATGTAGAGTAAAAATATATATTTTGCTATATTTTAAAGCTACAATATTTAAAAAAGTAATAAAATTAAATTATAATTTAACTGTTTAAAATTGTAGAAATCTAAGAATACCCAAAAACAAATTTTATAATTTGAATGTGAAGAAAAAAAATATTTTTTAACATTTTAAGAATACAAGAAATTAGTTTTAATAATTTAATGTGAAGCGAATATGAGTATATCAAATAAACCACTTTAAAAAATTATTTATTTGGTTATTGATAGAAATAAGAAAAACAAATTTGTTTTACTCTTTTAAAGTTGTTAAAAATATATTTTTACATATTTTATTTATTATTTTTTAACTAAGGGAAGAACAAAAAAATCATGCAGCACTTTTTTTTTTATTTATTTACTCAAATATCTCATTAGAAAAATAATAAAAATAGTAATAAAAAAAATTAAAAAAAATTAAAATTAAAATTAAAAATTAAAAAAAAAAAATTATTACCTAGAGCACTCAAAAATATTTGTCCTAATTTAATGTGAATTTAAAATGAATTAATTAACTAGAAGAGTCTAGGCAAATGATTGATTGCTTGATGACAACTAGAATGAAGCAGAAATATTAAAAAAGATTCAGCTCTCAGCCAGAACTGTACTCAACTAATTTAACTGCGAATATATAAATTAGAAAGTCTGCTATATACCAGCGAAAAATCAGCAAACCCTAAAGTTAATCTGCCCATTCCATGCACGCACTCTCAAGAGCTCAGAGCTGTGGCTCGTTTACTCCTGCTCTAGAGCAAACAAATCTCAATGCAGTTGACTCCATTAAATGATGATAAAAAGCATTTTATTTATTTCGTATATTCAGTGTGGGCATAGCTTGACCTCTCGCTCTTTATCTCCCACCCGCTCTCATTCACTATCTGTCTATCTTTATATGTGCAGTGGCAGTCATCACCTCGTAAAGTTCACCAGACTGAAGTTAGCTCCCAGGAGTGAGTGCCGAGTGAGTGCGAGAGACATAAACAGGAGCAACTCCCGCTAATTTCGCTGGGCTGTCGATGGCATTAAAAACTTGATTCCCGTGATAATACATAGTGTTGCCCCCCTAGTTAGTTAGTTAGTTAGTTAGTTTAGATGTTTAGATGGAGCCACTTTAGAGTCTGAGACATCAATGGCCATTTCCCATGCGCCGTTCGCCATGCGCCATGCGCCATTCACCATTTGCCATTTGCCATTAAGAGGCCACCAAATCTCGGCCAGACGGGCGCGTGTGCCACATAAATTTGTTGTCCTTTGTTGATGTTGCTGTTGTTATTTATTATTTGTGATTTCAGCACTTGCCACTTGTTTGTTAAGCATTTTAAAATCGAAAAAGCAGCGCTCGTCAACCAGCAACAATAGCGCCAGAGGTCATATTGTTCATTGTCCAGTGTTGCTGTTGTTCATTGTTGTTGTCGTTGCCATTGTTGTTGTTGTTGTTGTTGCTGCTGCTGTTGTCGTTGTCGTTGTCGCCCTCAACCTACAAATGAACGCCCACATCTGTCGCTGCTGTTGAAAGACACACCAAGTGGCATTCAAAATGCCAATCAAGATACGAGCTCACAATTTACGATTGGCCAAGGCAAGGACAACAACAACAGCTACAATAATGTGCTTAACAGCAACGACAACAATAACAACTGTGTGAGTGCAGCCAAAGATTGCTAATATATACCTCGGACGTTCACTTCACTTCAGCTTCGATTCGATTTATCTGCCGCACAAATGCTGCAATTGAATTTCTGCCCATATTTCATTAATCCAAAAACATTTCTTATAGCCAGCCACTCAGGACCCTCGACTCGACGTGGCCCGGCTTGGCTCGACTTTGTATGCCTGCATAATGAATATTACAAATAATCTTTTGTTTTACGAGCCAAGTTTGCCAAAGTTGTCTGCCAGATTTTATAATGCGGAATCATGCTTTGCCTTCTCTTTTATTTTTTTATTATTATGATTTATTTGATGCGAATATACGTGGACTTACGTGTGGCGCTGTAGTACTCGCTCCCGGATTGTTCGGCTACGGTTCAATTGACGTTGCCTGAAACGATATGCAAAGCATTTTAGTACATATGCAGTTGGGCCTAGTTTGAGTGCGTCTATGGTAATTTATTATTGAGCCGGGGCTGGCTGACGGGCTGCTTGACTGTCAGGGTTCAGTTTCGCAGGTCGTTTATCACGCATACGCCCGATGGGTCGCGCTGAGCTGATAAGACGCGGCATTTATTCAAATCAATGCATACGCAGACCCTTTAGGGTCAGCAGCCGTGTTAAGTATTTAATATTGTTTCTGATTTTTTATCTATTTTTTTTTTTTTTTTTTTTTTTTTTTTGGTTTTTGATTTTTTTTTTTTTTTTTTTTTTTTTTTTTTTTTTTTTTTTTTTTGGGTATTCGAATTTTAATTTTGTTCATTTTGTTTTTGCATAATTTCTTGTCTGATCAACAGCTGAGCAAATTATGGTGGAGTACTGGGTCGGTGTCTGATTTCTAATTGCTTTCGGCTACATGTTGAGCTCGAGTTAATTGCAAAAGCTGCGGCTCAGTTTCGCGCGCGACTCATTAAATTTGAACTAAGGTCAGCCACTGGGCAGCTGTTGCTGCTGCTGCTGCTGCTGCTGCTGTGGCTGCTGCGGTTGCTGCTTACTAATTGCGCGCACACATACAGACATAAATATGCGCGACCCTTTCGCAAATGAGGGTCAATGTGAGGACATTCGCATAAACATGCAAAAAGTGGCCACAAAACCCAAAATCTTCAGGCAAACAACATTCCAGCTCACAGCTCTGATCCTGACAATGTCTTGTAGCCCCCTGGCAGCTCTGCCCCGCTGGGAGTGCATTGCACCGCCTGTTGCCAGCTGCCTGTTGCCTGTTGTTTGACAGCCACAGCAGCAGGAGCAGCAGCAGCAGCAGCAGCAGCAGCAGCAGCAGCAGCAGGAGTAGGAGCAGCAGCAGGAGCAGGAGCAGGAACAGCAGCAGCCACAACAGCAGAGACTGCCAGCAGCTGTAAAATTATCTAAGCTTTTGCCCAAGGACTTGTCTATATATAGAATGAGAGAGAGAGAGAGAGGGAGAGGGAGAGAGAGAGAGGCTACTTTGCTGATTGCAAGGCTTTTGCCTCGATATTGTCGTTGTTCTTTATGCCATTCAATTGACTGATTGGAAATCCCTTTGACTGCATTTACCTTTTATCACAACCCTATATACCCTGTATGCAAATGCTGAAGAGGGCATTGAGATGGAGTTTCTTAATATAAATATATGAAGGAATGAAGAGTTGGGGATATTCATTAATCAAAGGAGAGAGAGAGAGAGAGAGAGAGAGAGAAAGAGAGCTAGTGGAGCAGTCTGTATTCTATATAAAACTATCCCAAAGAGAGTATTACGATTGAGATCTTAGCTCCATAAAGAAGTCAACTTGAAGAATGCAGAGAGATTTATAACAAGAGAGGTATACAAATATAGATAGAGCTGGAGAGAAAAAGAGAATTTGATGCTTCATGTTGAACCTGTCACAGCTGAGGGTATAGGCTAGTCGAGTCATTTATATTCCCCTGAGTATTTATACCATATATATTACATTTTGTTTAATTAGTAAATTGATGTAAGCTGCCCAAAGCTGCTTTGCAGGCATGAATATAAATGCTATGTATATTTATACTATTAATATATATATGCTTTGTATATATGTATATGCATCTACTTAGTTGACAGACTTCAGTTGACGAACGCAGGCTTTGTCCTATTATAATTATTGATATCACATAATCAAATTATATGTTTCCAGCTATTTATTTGATCATTTTTCTGATAGATGTTGAATCGAATTTCGGCGCCAATAGCCGCCGCCTGTGTGAGTTCAGTTCTTTGAGCTTGAACTTGAAAGGCTGCTGCCAGTTGGCCACTTAATTTGAAAGGGAATTTTTGCAATTTCATTGGCAACGCTTGGCGTTGCGATAGCAGCTCTCTGCTCGCCGCCTTGCTCGCTCGCTGGTCGTTGGCTTCGATATGCTGTGCCTTAGCATGAGAGTAATTGCACTCGCTTGACTGTCGACTGGACCAGAGGTCGGTGCATTTATATTGAGGCTGGCAGCTAGACAGCACAGCAGAGCAGACAGACAGACAGACAGATAGACAAGTAACTTGGCTTGGGTGACAACATATCCAGCTCCAGGGGGAGTGGGGCGGGGGGAGGTGTACGGTGCTATCAAAATCTGTGTGCGGCGGAGATTAATATGCAGACGCTGCGCTTTGATGGAGCTGTTGGGCAAACAGACAGCCAACGGAGGCTGACAAGTAAACAATTTGAATGAGGGGCTATTAGGCGCCAGCACGCACACACACTCGCACACACACGCACACTGCACACATACTTAGACACATGAGCAGCTCCTGGCATCTTCTGACCTGCTCCCATTAGCAACATTTTGACCAAGCATTGCCTGGCATCTCGAATGTGTTAATAATACAATTTTATTTATCAGCTCACACACACACACACACAGAGAGAGAGAGGGAGAGTCGCGCGTGTATGCAAATTGCTAGCTGAACGAGCCGAAAATTTACGATGCGTTTCGCTCACTGTAGTCTGGTAGTCAGAAATGTTGGCTGGCGTGTCTGACTATTTTTGAAAAGGGTTTGACATTTAGGGCACACGTCCAGCACTTAGCTACCTCCCCCCCTTCCAATCGACCATGACTGGGCAGCTGCTGGCCCCAGCTGGGAGCTCGTCGAGTGGAGGGGCGAGGGGAGGTCATGGCTGTAGCAAAATGACAAAACGATGTCTAAACGAGCGTTCAACGAGCAGCAAAGAAATTGACCAACAAAGGAAATACACGCATACATGTATAACGAATAAATAAAAATAAACCAAAAATTGTCCAACTTGCTGCCGGACACAGTGAAGCGGGCAGGCGAGTGGGCGAGTGGGCGAATGGGCGAATGGGCGGGGCTGGCACGACCCTTTAGTTGGACAGTGCTTAAGGGGCACACAGAGCTGCGCTTGCATGAGCAGCTCATAGAAAATTTGACACTAAAACGTAGGGACGAGTAAAAATAAAAAAAAAAAAAACGAAGCAAAATCTCTGCACAGTGGTGTGAAAGCATTTGGAATAACAGTTGTAAATAGTACAGAAATGTCGGAGTTAATCGAAAGTTGCTTTGGCCTGGGACAAATGCAGTTTAGACCACTGTGCCGGCTGGCCTGGAAGGGCCTGCTATACATATATTACACATGCTCCCATACACACACACACACATGTGTGTGTGCCGAAAAAGGTAAATGGCAGCGTCGGCCTTTTGTTAAATGTCTCAATTGATGCAAAGGCGGCACACGGTGCGTATGCTTAATGTTTTATGCGCCCAGAATGTAATAAAATGAAATAAAAATAAAAAACAAAAACAGAAAAGGAAACAAATAAATAAAGACACAAAGAAATAAGACACGAGCACAAGAAAACAGAAACCTGTACGAAATAAAACACTTAATTCATTCCCACAGCATTCCGAGCTGACCAAATGCCGCTTTAGTTTGCATGAGCATTCGCTCAGACATCTCGGGGAATGCCAGAGAGAGAGAGAGAGAGAGAGAGAGAGAGTGAGAGAGAGAGAGAGAGAGACAGCGAGAGATGTTTCGGATTTAAGACATGCCAAGTGAGCATTAGACGATATTAAGTTATTATCTTATTAAATTTAGGTCTTATGTATAACGAAACTTATTTAGTTTGATTGGAGTTGTGGCAAATGAATGAGGCTATAGCATGCAGGCGCAACTTCATTAAGATTTCTACATTGTTTTCTTCTACACTCGATGCCAGCTGCCTTTAAAGGCGAGGTCTTTCTTTCATAGACGAGAGTTGAGCACAAATTCATGTCGAATTGCTGAGAAGACAGTCGATCCTTTATATTGAATCGAGCTTCAACAGAAAATGGGCTGCATTAACTTGTATTATTTGTCGGCAGCTTCTGCAAAAATCTCTTTCATTGAGGATCTGAATACAAGCTCACATCCTGTTGGTTAGATAAGATAAGATTAATCAGACTATATTTCAGAGAATTCTCTTGTAGTAGTCTCCACAGAATTATTGTTGTCTATCGTAGATGAAGAGCAATGTAATGCTGCTTTGCTTAGAGGACACTAGAGTCCTGAAACTGAGATTGAAAGTTACATAAGACGAGGCTATTTATTGTAGAGACATTCTATGCCTGGTCTACAGAGATAGCTGTCATCCGCTCTCTCTCTCTCTCAGCATATTGATGATATCAGATATTAGTAGTCACATATTCGCAATGTCTTAGCTACAGATTGCTCTTCACTAGAAAGCAGCTGAAAAACTCACTGGGAAATGGAGCATAGAGAGCCTATTTCAATTGCATTGTTCAGCTTCCACGAAGCCCTTTTCTCACTCCCTCCCATATGCAATTCTCACTCTCAGAAGACATGCAATTTCATGCGATTAGTCATCTAGAAATTCGATTCGTTTTCTCTGGCCATGCGAACTGTATAATTTGTTGATAATTTATGCTGGACAGTCGGAATAACAATCAATGTATTCAGCTGGCCAACAAGAAGCGGAAAGGTTCTCGGTCACGCAGCCATCAATATCCAGGCTTGGGGCGTTGGCAAATGTGACAGGCTAAATTACAGGACAGAATATTTTTGAATAAAGCAATTTGTATCTGTGCGCCAGTTACATCGGCTCTTGGGCGTCTGCGTTGGGCCCACATTCACGTTTATTTTGCAATAATGCCAATAATAACAATGGGCGCGCGTTTATTTGTTTGCCACTTGATAAATGAGAGGCTGGGCCAGCGAGCAGAGGGCAACGGCCTGTGGCCAGTGGAAGGCAAGGCTTCACTAATGACCCCAATACCATTGGCTGACCCTCCAGTCCGAGCACCCCGTTACCTATAACCCTTAGCCACCTGGTCCCCTTAGCCCCTTTAGCCCGTTTAGCCCCTTTAGCCCCTTTAGCCCTATGCCACAAAAGGTGTTAACTGTCCATGGTCGCATTTGTATTTGTATTACTTTTAGTCTTATTGTTCGCTCTCTTGTTTTCGACAGCGGCCCTGCCTTTGATTAAGTTGTTGGGCGTGCCCCAGTTAGCATCTGCTCGTTCAGTGGGCGGCCAGACAGCCGCACTAGCCGGTCATACATTTATGTATATCCATAGCCTTGGAGCACACTACAACAACAACAACAACAATAACAACAATGAGGACAGCAACAAAATAATATATAGAAGAGCAGTGGGCAAGTGAATGCGAGCAACTAGCCAACAAGATGAATGTATTGGATACTAGCTATAAATTAAGCCCATTGGAGTCTGTAGGTGACACAGAAACTCACGCAATTCCGGCTCACAAAGCATCTCTGACATCATGCAGACAAAGTTGGGAGCTAACTTTGTACCCATTGCTGTTAACTGTGTCGTAAGCCATAAAGGAGTTTCTGCAACTTTACTGGAAGAGCGCACATTGTAATTGCTGCCGAATAGCTGTTAGCTGGAAAGGAGGACGAATATGTCTTCTACAATATCGAATTATGGAAAAGTTCTACATGTTATGTTAAGCTGGCGATAAAATATGCTATGTTAATATGTTATAGCAATGCCTGATAAGATAGTAGCGCAGCCGACTGATTGCCGTTGATTGTTGGATTGATTTGTATTCAATTTAGCGGCATTTGTTAGCATTGAGTCATTGTTGATCGTTGGCTTTGGCAGCATCTTTGAGTCAGTCTAACACTATGTTAAAGTGAGGCTGACAGCATGTAAAAGAGAGCTTAACAGCACGTTAGAGATAGCCTAATAACGTGTTAAATTTGACAGCATGTTAATGTCAGTCAACACTATGTTAAAGTGAGTCTAACAGCATGTAAGGGAACACTTGACCTGCTGTTAATCTGCATTAGATTTAGTCTGGCACGGTGCATAAAAAGGGAGCGTATCAACACATCAGAGTGAACTTAACAGCATATTAGAGATAGTTTTGCACGATGTTTAAATAAGCTTAACAGTATATTGGAATCATTCTATCGGCATGTTACAGAGAATGTAAGAGCATCTTAGAGTGAACTTAACAACATAGCAAAGTGAGCTTAAAAACATATTAAAATGGGTCAACAGTATATTAAAGAGAGCCTAACAGCACAGAACATAGAAACATGTCGAAGTGAGATGAAAAGTATTTTTGAGTTATGGTAACACTATGTTAAAGTGAGTTTAACATCATGTTACACATAAATATTTTTACATGTTACATGTAAAATATATATTTTATTTATTTATTTAAGAGCTAATTTATTAATAATAAAATTAAAGGATAGTTTAGTACTATGGCTATGGCTTGCAGCTCATGTCAAATATTATTTAACAGCATATTAGAAACAGTGTAAAACTATGCTAAAGTCAATTTAATACAATGTTAAAGTGAGCTTAACAGCATATAGAATATAGCTTGACAGCATATTAGAGCTAGTAAAACACTATATTGAGGTCAGCTTAACAGCATGTAAAGGTGAGCTTGACAGCATATTAGAGTCAGTATATTACTTTGTGAAAGTCAGCTTAACAGCATGTTAAGGTCACTATTGACTCTCCTTCAGTCACTATTGACTGGTCCTTCAGTTCCACTAACAGCAGCGCTAAGACGCCTTAAAATGAATAGTGAATATGCACGCTCTGTTATTTAACAGCATGTTAAAGTGACTGTTTGTTCACTCTGGCAATCAGTTAGCAATGTAATCTACTTATCGATCTATAAATCAAACAGAACTCTAGCATAATATCAATGCGCATATTCAACGAGCCAGTCTTCATTATAGCCTAAGATTGCATATATGTATATGTGCTTATGGCTAATTATATCTACATGTGCGCATGTATGTGTTTATGATTGTGTGTGTGTGCGTGTGTTTGTATTTGTGATTATTATTAAACAGCCAAAAAGTGGCATTTTTTTTCGTTTCGTAATGTCGCTGACGCACATTTTAATGACAGCCTTTGGCTGTTGTTCATGTTGCTGTTGGGGTTGTTGTTATTGTTGCGGTTGCTGTTGTTGTTGTTGTTGTTGTTGTTGTGATTATTGCTGCTGTGGCTGTGACTGTTGTCATACATAGCTAATGTCGATTGTCAACGTGTCGCGTCATCAGTTTTACGCACCACTTGTTTCCCGGCTACATATCGTGCATTAGCTCTCTGTCGCACCCTTTGTCTCAGTATCTCCTTCTCTCCCTCTCGCACTCTTGCTGCATATAGACATTTTATGCCAGTGTTGGCAACAAAAAGAACCAAAGAAATTTACATATTTTTATGCTGTTCAATTTAACCAGAATTTGTTTACTCGCACTCGCTGACGGGGTCTCCGCCCTCCGCTCTCCGCTCTTCGCTGTCCCTCTTCCCTGTTCTACTCATGTCACGGCTCTCGGCCAAATGGCAAATGGCAAAGCGAACAGAACGAAATTGTGCGCTGTTATTGTTGCTCAGCTATATACAATTCAATTGATTTTGAGAAGCTCAATTGTTTCAGCCGCAGCACACAAAAGGATGCCCATAAGCATAAGCAGTGGAGCGCGTGTATGAATGACACTGAGATACCCTGTAATAAGTGGCAACCGAATGGAATGTGAAGAGTAGAATAGGCAGAGAGTGAACTCGTCATGTAGATTTGAAGTATTCTATGTATATAAATATATACATATGTACATTATAAAGAAGTCAATTTATATGTATTATCTATGATACTTTGTAATATATATATATGAATATATAATTTATGTCTGTAAGCTTTACTTTTGCAGTGAATTCAGTCTCTTTATTGCTTTGTTTTTTTTTTATTGTGAATCACATAAGTAATAAAAGTAAATATAAATGCCTTTTACAACACTATTCACAGCCTCTTTCAAACAGCACCTCAAGAAAAGTTTTTTGGTCTATAAAATCAAAACTATTGGGGATACCTAAAAAATTTAAGTGCAGGCTGTTAGTGTGATGTTTGAACTATTACAAAATTAATCAATTTATTTCAAAATATTTGCCCAATATATTTTAATGCTGTATAGCTTTATCTATAATTTCAATTGAAATGACTCTGCTGCAAAAATTTGATTAGGTTCCTCTTAGCTCTCTTCAAATAAGTTTCCACAACATTCAACTTCTATGGCCTCTGCCCCTGACTTCATTGATTGATCTTCTCTGGCATCGCTGAGTGTTCTTTTGTTTTCCTCACTACAGGGTATTAGATATGAGGGCCTACATTGAGCGCGCTGCTCAGCCAATTTATTCAGCAAACGGAAAAATGTTTCATTCTTGGCCTTATCTGTGCCAATCAGCTTCAATTGCTTTTTGTTGGCACTTAAGTGGCGCACAGCTTACAAAATACTGCTGCAGCTGCAGCCCAGACGCACTTGAACGCTATTGTTGTTGTTTCTGGTTGTTGTTGTTGTTGTTGTTGTTGTTGCTTTTGCTGCCGGCCACACGCTCATTTAACAGCGCTTCCACTCAAAGTTGTGCGTAATTTTTCAGCTGGTTTGCTTCTGCTTCCGTTGCAGGAACTTTGCAAGGATTTAGCTGCATTTCCACTTGGCCCCAAGTGTTTCCTCTCAATTGTTTTTCATGTGGCGTTGTGGCGTTGGCTGGAGCGACCGGGCGAGCGCCCAACCGGGATGTGAATGTGAGTGTTTTATTGTTGTTGTTGCTCAGCCATAGTCGGCTACTCGTGTATTAGCTTAATACCAGTGCTCATCTGGCTTATGTAGCAGCTAAAATCTGTTCACTACTCACTCTCATCCCTCACGGTCACAGTCGCAGTCACGCTCACAGTCGCAGTCGCAATCGCAGTCGCAGTCGCAGTGAGTGTGATTGCTGTTGCCCCGGCCCTTGAAGATCATTAATTTTTATGGCACAACTTGAATTCAAGTGAAGTCAACTTCGAAATAAACGACGACTCACCAATGCAAATCTCAGGTTTCGAGTCCCTTTTGTTCAGCGATAATAAAAAATAATACAAAATAATAAAGAATACAAAAAAATCACACTAAAGCAAAGCTGGAATAATTCTGTTGAAGTATTCTTTTATTGTTTATGCGCTTGTTTTATGCTGCTGCCGTTGGCCCCTGCCTGCCTGCTGGGCAATATATATCAAGTGTATGTAAATATTTATGTATCTATGTACGTGTGTAAAATGCGCGTGGCAATTGGCATTAGAGTCGTAGCCAAGAAGCCAGAATGCACACGCAAAGCCAACGCAATAAATTACAAAAAAAAAAAATACGAAATGAAAATAGAATAAACCAGAATGCGAATGGTGAATGGCGAATGGCAGCAGCGCAGCCGGCGTGGCGTATACGTAATGTATGCAAGTGCTTGGCAAGGATGCAGAAGCTCAGTGGGCGGAGTGCAAGGTGGTCACGGTCTGTTAAAACTAATGCCAAATGAGAGCAAAGAATGGATTGCTGTAGCCACATAACATTTGCATTGCATTGCATTGCGGCTATCTGCTCAGGCTGCCCGACTGCCCGGCTGCCCGGCTGAAGCAGAAAGCTGAGGGCAGCAGCCGTCCGTTGCTAGGGTGAATACTAAGGCTCTTTATAATAAACCTATCTATTTCTCCTGCTGCGGCAATATTAAAAAAACATGAGCTGTCGATGCTCACCTAAAATGCATAATAAGCTTTTGTCTCCTCCTACTACATATTTGACGACGATGCTCAAAGAGATTCTCAGAAATATTTTCGCTTGGTATTCTTTATTTTTATTTTCTTCAGTCTATGAATAGTCGCATAATTCATTCAAGTATTTGCTTATTATATTTCTTAGTTTACAATGGGAGTGAGAGCGGGAGTGAGAGCGAGAGAGAGAGAGAGAGTGAGAAGCAATTAAAATTGTCATTCTGCTGGATTTTTATTACTTTCTCATTGACTGCGACTTCAGCTTTGATTCAATTAGAAGAGATCCCCAAACTTAATGATGATTATGTAAGGTATTTATTAAAAATATATTAGGGCTGTCTTGAGGCATGCGAAATATCAAAGATCTTAAATTTAAATGAATTACAGTTGATAGATATCCTGCTGGGAAGGGTGATGTCCGTAAGTTGCATGGCGCATACAGTCAACTCTCGATAACTTGTACAACACTACATCGAAAATAACGATAAACCGATAAAAAATTCCTTAAATAAAATGTCGTTTTCGATAATTCTCGATGATTCTGTGTACAATATAATTGAATATTAATTATAATATATATGGATTATAAAATAATACTCTAGACTCCTAAGAATCGGCTTGAATGTATACAAAATTCACTGAACCCTTGGTGAATCGGGGATTAAATAGTTTATCATTTCATCGGAAGCGCATTTTTACTCGTTTTCATTTAAGATTCAAGCGCATAAAATCTAATTACTGCAAAAAATGCTGAAGCATTATCTAAAAAAATATTCGTTCAGCCCACAAAAATGCAGCTGTAATTAAATTTAATCAAGTTCAGCAGCATTGAAACAGATTTTGAATGACAGGAAAGGTCAAAATAATATACAATAAAAGTCAGTTTATAAATAAATAGAAATATTTTGGACCGGCAACGTTGAATCAGATTCGCAAATGCTTAAACACGAAGCTTTTCAACGCATATAAAATTATAAATTCACGAGCAAACTGTCAGACAAATGTATTACTATTTTTTTTTTTTTTTTTTTTGCTTTTAATATAATATGAAAAATAAATGCAATTTAAAGTAAATTTAATTTGAGTTTTGCATTTCAACTAAAATGACATTTTAATGGCTGGCAATTGAAATGTTCTTCTTCCCGTTTTCTTTTTCTAGCGGGCAACCGAACAGAAGGCATACATTGTGATACATGTGGAGTGTAAATTAAATTCGCAGCGCAAGTTATTTTGATGCCGGCGATTTATCGACATTTGGCAGCTGTTTCGTGCGAAAAGTGTTGCCTACTTTACGGCTGCCGTCGCGTCGCTCGAGCTCTATGCATAACGGCATGCAGCGCGGCAGCCAGAGAGCCAGAGAGCCAGAGACAAGTTGTAAAACTCGAAAGTGCTAGTTGTACCTTTCTGACAATGACACGCAACAAATGTCGCTCAATTGCAATAAAAAGCGACAGCAATAAACAGACGAGAATAGCTGACAGAGAGTGAGGCGCAAACATTTTGAAGCTGTCACAGTGCGAGTGTGTGTGCGAGTGTGTGTGTGTGCGAGTGTGTGTGTGTGTCTGTCTGCTTGGGGCTCGTATGCAAATTGTGGGCAAAAGCTGGAGCTGCCTTTAATAAGCCACGCACATAATGTTTTACAATGCCCAATACAGATGGCTATAAAGCCAGCCAAATGAGATGGAGCGAAAGATAAAGAGAGAGGGAGGGAGAGGGAGTAACAGGGAGTGGAGATGGGTGGGAGTGACACGAGTCAAGGCAGACGAATGGATATATGTATATGAATGAATGAATGTATATGTGTGTGTGTGTGAGTGACTGTGTGTGCGTGCGTGTGTGTGTGTGTGCGTGCTTATTCATAAGCTACTTTTCCACCTAAGTCGAATAATTGTTGAAAATAATAATGTTGCAACTAATTGGCGTGGCTAATTGTCTCTCTCTCTCTCTCTCTCTCTCTATCTATCTATATATTTATATGTAGCGGAGCTGGCCTGGGGAGTGGCCATAAAGGCAAAACTGAATAAATAAATAAGGCACAAAGAAGCCGAAAATTGTTGCAGTTACGCACAGTTTTACTGCTGGGAATGGCCCGAGCAACTACAAAAAATAATTGAAGCCATGCCGCATAAAACTTTTGCCAGCCTACCCACAAATTAATATATGAACTGGCCACGTGTGTGTGCTGGTGTGTGTGTGTGTGTGCATGTCTGTCTCCCTTTTCGTTTGGGTTTTTTTTTTATGTTTGCTCAGCTATAATATTCGTAATACTCATTACTTGCCTGCTGGGCAGCAGCTACTCAAATGTTGCCGCACTCCTGAAAATTTCCATCGTATTTTCCCTTATTTTTATTCATTTTTGTTTACTTTTCTTGCAATTGTTGTTGCTATTGCTGTAGCTTCTTCTTCTATTTTTCTTTTTGTTTTTGTATTTTAATGAGCCTCCAATGCCTTGGCAACATAAATTCCTTAGTGTTGCTGTTGCTGTCGCTGCTGTCCAATCAAATGTCTCCTCTGCCGTGGCGTATCAGTTTTTGTCATTAAAATTTAAATGCTCTAGCGAAGTTTGACTTGGATACGTAGATGCGAGAGCAAGACATTGGCGTGACATAATTTAGGCAGCATCATCATCATTAACATGAACATCGTTTGGGCGGCAGCCAGCAGCAGCACTAAGTCTTAATCAAGTTGTGGCTGCCCAGTCGACAAACTTTTTACACACACACACACAGAGAGAGAGAGAGAGAGAGAGAGAGAGAGGGGGGGGGGGGGGGGGAGAGCGTGAGGCAGCTTAGTTTTATGCAGCAAACTTAATAACTTTGATAAAAAGACAAACAAGTTGCGTGCGCAAGTTTATGAAAACAAATTAAAATGCCCAAACGGCCAGTGGAAAGTTCAGCGTGGCTGACTTAATGCTGTGATAACTGCACAATGCCAGGAGGCCAACATAGTGGTGCTGGAGCATCATAAAAATGACTGGCACCTGTGCACGCAGCTCGTAAAATCAATGAAAGTTCGCGCATTACGTATACGCCAGCTAGCCCCAAGGTCAGCGGCAGATAAAACAACGCTTAGGCGCATAGCGGCTCAAGATTGACGCCTACAAAGCGACGCAGCGCAACGCAGCGCAGCTCTGGCATATTTCGCAACGTTTATAATGAGTATTCATTACGCGAGGCGACAAAGCGGCGAAGCAACAATGTGGCCAGGCGACAGACCAGGCGAGCCGGCGTAGGCGTGTTATATATATCAAGAGAGGGACGGAGAGAAAGCGAGAGAGAGAGAGAGAGAGGGAGAGAGAAAGAGTGGCTAGTGGCTTTTGTTAGATGTTTAAGTCCGCAGCACACGCCAAGGCAAACGTTACACATACGCCATGTGGGCCACGCTTAAACATAACCTTGCAGCCAGTTGTTGTCACAGCTCCCTCTATATACATATGTATCTATGTGCGTGTGTATATTGCTTATCGCTCATTGTTTTCTACTTATCGTTTATTGCATATTATCGATGATGAAGCGAAGGAAATGTATGTATATGGCATAGGATGACTTTCAAGTCTCTTTCACAGTTCTTCAAGCTGAATATTTGATGAAGTATGTGAAGTATATACATACATATATCATTGATGTAAATGCATATGAAATACGATTCGAATGCATATGAAATACGATTCGAATTGGATTCAAATGTCTCTTTAAAGATCTCTAACTATACGACTACTACTATATACATATGTATATACTAAACTACTATGTATTTACTATACTACTACTACTACTATGTATTTACTATACTACTACTACTACTA
>NW_022046090.1:69887-91975 GCF_001654015.2 Drosophila navojoa | reverse complement strand
TGTGTGTGTGTGTGTGTGTGTGTGTGTGTGTGTGTGTGTGTGTGTGTGTGTGTTTCATAGATGCAGACTGACCGATGTCGCGCCGGTGTGTCACACACATTTACACAGATACGCACTTGTAACTGTAATTATAGCACACAACGTTACGTCTGCTGATAGTGATATTTGCGGCGGGGGTAAAAAATGATGGCAACAACAATGACAGCACATTGTAACAAATGAAAATGATGCGTGTCCAATGAAAACTTTATCAGCGTGCTCAGCGTGTTGCTCTCATTTCATAGTTATCCATACGTTTGTCCCACATGCCACACACACACACACACAAATATACACAGAGAGCTACACTAGGCACACATACTTTTAATGATGATAATGATGATGACGATGATGTAGCTTAATCGCTTTGCCTTTGCTGTTGCGTTGACTAAGCTTCATGCCTGCTCGCTCTGCTCCTTCTCTCTCGCTCTCTTTCTCTCTCGCTTTATCTTTTTCGAGTAGCCTCTCGGCCACTATTGGTGTTTATGACCCAATTTGGCGCTTGAAACGTTTCGTAAACGGCCCACCGCAGTCATTTCCGCGCCCAAAAATAAAAGTGAAAACTTAAATGAGTGTGTGTCGCTCGCTTACATTCCATGTCTCCCCCACACTCACGCATGCCAGGTCGTTTATGCGATATGTGCGTACGTACATACATATGTATGTATATGTGAGTGTGTGTTATCAAACGCCACATTCTTTATTTATTTGCCCAACGCCGTTGATTGATTAGCTTTCCAATTGATTTCCTATGGGCTTTGGCGATCTGGCAACACCGACGCCGCAGCAGCATCTAAGCGCACAGCTGGGCCAAGAGAGCGCGCGCACACACGCACGCACGCACGTGCCTGTGGAAGCGCGCGCGCCGGCCGTAAGTGTGTGTGTGTGTGTGTGAGGGACAGTGAGAGTGAGAGAATAAGCGAATGAGCGAACGTCCTGCTCATTACATAGAAAGGAAACAAAACAAAAGCAATTTAGAGCAGCTGCACCCGCTGCGCACGCGTGTAGGTGCATCTCGTCTATATGTGTATGAATGTATGTATGTGTGTGTGTGTGTTTATGTGTGCACATTAGCTGTGTCTGGCTTGAGCTCAACGCCGACTGCCGTCTCAGTTGACAATTTCACGCCTTGCCAAATACACGCATCGGCGTCATCTTGTTGACGCTCTCCCTTTTCGTATTCCTTTTCGCATTCAAATTCATTCTTTCTGATCGCCTGCATTTCGCACTTCTCTTTCGATCGCTTGCAGATGTCATTGACGAAAAAGGATCCGTCGTTGCGTGTTGCTGCCTCTGATCCACATTTGGTTAGCTTGGGTGGCGGACGCCTCAGCACCGCTGTCACCATACACTACATACATATTGGTGAGTAAATACATACATACATACATATATGCATGAGCACACACATATACACATGTACATACATACATACTTATGCCCGCCAAGGTCATTTGTAAGCCGATAAGCAAAACTGAAGAGACTCAAATTCAAGAAAGCAATTCAAAAGGCAAATGAAACGAACGCGAAAGCAACGCACAAAATAAAAATACGAAACAACAACAACAACAACACGCATTTTCGGTACTCTTATTGTGCGCTGCGATAAGATCCGCACAGTGTGCCCAAAGAGAGTCTCTAAGCTTTTAGGATCTTAGCAGCTAGTATATGACCAAATACCATCGTAAAGATAGCGGACTTAAAGATTATGCATGTGTAAGCCTTATATCGTACCGGTGGGAGTTTTCAAATATTGTAGAGCTGAAAAGTAAAACTAAATTATAACACTATACACATTTGTTTTGTTTTTTATTTTATTTTTTTAACTTTTCTAACTTTTAACTGTATTTAAATTTAATAGAGATGAAAAAAAAAAAAAAAAAAATTAAATATAGCCAATTGTAATGTATATATTATTATATATTTTTAGGCTAAATGACTTTACAAAAAATGTATTTATTTTATTTGCCAACATAAACAAAGCAAGAGGATTTTTATTTTAATTACACTTGAGTTGTAAAATTGTTTTTTAAGTTTGAAATTTTAATGCTTAATAATTAAATTGGAAAGTTGCGATTGTTTCTACTCACTGAGCAATTAGTAACGTTAAGTAATGAAACAAGCATTTCAAAATGAATTAATCAAACGCTAATAAAACTCAAGCTACAAATTATCGTTGGCTATAACAATATATAATTAGCTGTAATTCCAATTAAATTTAATGCAGTCAAATAAATAAAGCTTTGCCCACTGTGCATAATCTTTGACACGGCAAAACGGTAAAATTGTGCTTTGACGAGGACGCTCTGTTGTTGCTGTTGTTGTTGTAGTTGCTCTCTGCGCGAGCACCAGATAAGAGCACACTGACCGTTGTCAGCTCAGCCCGGGTTCGGCTCAGCCTGCTGCGGCGCTGCTCCACTCTGGGCGCCTCAATCGCGAGTCGAACGCACGTGCGTGCGAACGAGAGAGAGAAAGTAGCTGGTGTAACGGTAAAACGGACGACAGTAAAAGCAACAACAACGACTGCAACAACAGCAACGAGAGCGAGAGTGAGAACAAGAGTAGAAATAACGGTTAGAATTTACAGTTAGAATTGCTTACAACTCAGTGCTACAATTACAGTTATGTGATTTCGTTTTTGTTTTTGTTGTATTAAAACAACAATTTTGTATTTTAATTGACAGGCGACACAACAATCGGATCAGCTCCGAACTGCAGCATCTCACTTAACGGTAGCGGAGTACGGCCGCTGCACTGCACCATTTATAGAAGCGAGGAGAACGAGGTGACGCTGGTGCCGGAGCAGGAGGCGCGTGTGCTGATCGACGGCGCTCCTTTGGATGACGTGGAGGAGGCGAAACTGAGTCAGGGTGCTATGATAACCATTGGCAACTCGAACTATCTGCGTTTCAACAATCCGGACGAGGCGCAAATGATGCGCTCAGCGATGGGCTCCAACGAGCGCATCTCCATGCCGCATATTGACTTTACGCAATCGTCGCGATCCAACGACAGCCAAACACTGGAGATGGAGAGCTTCTACGAGAGCATAATCAATCCCATCAAGCATAGCGGGAATACTAACAGCAACAACAGTGGCAACAGCAACAATAGCAACAGCATGGATCTGCATGGCGTGCAGTGCCCCAAGGTGTTTAGCTCCGATCTGGTGACTGTGAATATGGCCGCACGCGATGTGCTTGGCCAGAAATACGCGAGCTTTGCCCGCAATCTGGCCGAGAATCATCGCGGCGAGAAGCAGCTGAACAATCAATATGCCAAAACCTTAAACAGCAGCGGCGCCAATGGGATTGGCCATAATGCCGGCTACTGCAATGTACCCAGCAATGCGGCGGTCTTCAAGCAGCAGCAACAGCAACAACAACAGCAACAACAACAACCGGGACAGCAACAACAACAGCTGGGACAGTCTGAGCTGCTGGGCAAGGTGAACAACGATCGATATGATCGATATCCCAAGCCGGGCACCTACACCGCCGGCGGCCTGCAAATATTCGCCATGAACGGCATCAATACGGAGCTGAACAGCGGCGCCGAGCTGGAGGATATGCTGAAGATCTGCACCGAGTACGCGGATCGGCAGCAGCAACAGCTGCAGCACAGCGCCAACAACAGCGGCAGCAGCCATGCGCTGCACAATGCCAGCGCTGGCAGCATCACCTCCTCGCCCATTGTCCAGAACAGGATCAAGACGAACGGATCGCTGCCGCGGGACAAGAAGCCAACGTTTCAGCATGCGGGCAGCAGCTCCAATTTGGCGTTGATTAGCAGCACGTCTGGCTATGAGAATGTCCGTATGCTGGGTCCCAATCGTGTCGAGATCAATGGACAGCTGCATGTGCCAGCAGGCGGAGGAGGAGGAGGAGGAGCAGGAGGAGCAGCAGCTGGCGGCGGAGCCGGAGCAGCTGGAACGGGCGGCGCTGCCTCAGCGTCGGAGAATCAATTGCCTGGCGGCACAACCAAATACGTGCCACAGAGTCCGCGCACCAAAATACGCACCAATTGCATGTCGCCCAAGAAGGATGCATCCTTTAGCAGCGCCTTTGCGCTGGCCAGCTCCACGCCGACGCCGGCGCCGGCGTTGGTGAAGCCGCCGTTGGCGCCCAAGCCGCCGGCGCCCAATCAGCAACGGGACTATGAGCAGCTCTTCAAGTCGTTCGAACGCAAGCAGCAGATCGAGCAGCAGCAGCAGCAGCAGATGCAACAGCAGCAGATGCAACAACAACAGCAGCAGCAACAACAACAACAACATCCTGCCAAGCGCTCCAACAAGAATATCAACAATCTAACGCTCAATCTGAACGAATCCGCCAGCCAATCGCCTAAGCCCAATCGCAAGCCAGCGCCAGCGCCGCGCAGCATCAACGTGGAGCAGCGAAAGCGGCGCGACTTGGATCAGCGGCAGATGCCAGATGCCAGCAGCATTCACGAGGTATCTACAGCGCATATATACCCTATAAACATCAACAACTAAAGTCTTAAATTTTGCTTGCAGTCGGCGTCAGGTGAACAACAGCAGCAGCCTCAGCCGCAGCAACCTCAGCCGCAGTCAACGTCCGCAGCGCAGCCGGCGTCGACGCCTCGCCAGCAGCTTTTGGCCCTGCAGAATCGAATTCATCGCCTGGAGGCGCAGCGCAATGCGACGCGCGTGATGGAGGAGAATCAGCAGGCAAAGCTGAAGCAGTCCATTGAAATGAAGCAGGATCAGTTGAATAAGTAAGAATCTGAGGATATTGGCATATTGGGATATACCCTGTACATGCCAATACAACTGAGTGGGTAGCCATGCGTAGGAGATACTCTGTAAAACTAAGTATAAGTATAGTTATGTTGAGAATATACCCTGTAAATCAAGGTATCTTAGTTGTATGTGTAGCTCAGTTGAGAAGATACCCTGTAAATTCAAAAGTGTCATCTGAATGTATAGATTTAATGCAATTAGCAAGATACCCTGTAAATTAAAAAACATCAGCTGAATACATATGTTAAATACGTAGGTCTGGTACAAAGATACCCTGTAAATCCAAATTTATTAGTGGAACTAATTACTCAGTTAATGAAATACTTAGTAAAGCAAAGTTTGTGCTCAGTAAACCCAGCTGACTTTTAAGATCAAAATTACATCAGACAAAAATTAACTTGCTAGGAAGATACCCTTTACATTGAAATATCTCAGCTGAATTCATTAATTCGATCCGCTTATAGAAATACCCTACTTTGATACGTAGCATGAATAAGTAGACTAGTTAATACCCTGTATTGGCAACGAACTTGAACTAGATCACTGCAGTAAATTCCCTCTAAATTATAGCTCAATGAAAAAATATTCCTAAATAACTCTTTTTTACGTTGGCAAATCAGGGAAATGTAAAATAGGTCACAATATATGCCAGTCAAAGCTCATACAGATCTTGATCTTGAACAGAATAACAAATATCCCATTAAGAAATATTCCATTTGCATACCAAATTTCCCTAATATAACTCCCATTGTCGAACTGAACTGAACTGATTCATAGGCTCTTAAACTTCGTGCTCGATCGTAAAAGTTTATAGTGCTCTCTAGGCTACAAATATGCAAATTAACAGACAGCTTTATAGGGTAGATATACATAAGAAAAAAACCAAAAATAATTGCTGACGTATGCTTCAGTATCATTGACGTGAAGATACCCATTATCAGCTGTTTGTGCTGACACAATTCTTCCGATGAATAAGAAATTCTTGGGAAAATGAAACCGTATCAAAACTTGAGGCTTTATCAGGAAAAAAGGTCAAGCATTATTGAGCCTTACAGATTAGAGGCATAGGAGAGATATTTGACCAGGAAGTAGTGCAATATGAACTTATCTAGTAGAGATAGGGTATTACAAACATTCAATTGTCTTTAAACTCAGTTCTCATTGAGAGACAGTTCTACTGATCGATGTGAGAATTACTTGTATTATTTCATAGAACTGCCTTCAGGCACATTTCAGTTGATTTTCTTAGTAGCAAACGGAAATTTCAGCTGTCAATCATTTCTGTTGAATAGAAATCTGTTTTCCGGAATTAATAGAGCTCAAGTATCTAATTGTTATCATTGCAATCTTTCAGACTGCGCGCCATGCTGAAACAGAAGCCGAACAATGCCTGCCTGAAGGAGGAGCTGGAGCATGTGTGCGAGTCGCTGGAGAGCGATCGCAAGGCATTCGAGGATCTAGAGTTTCAGTATTTCGAGGAGGAGTCGGAGCATCATGCCTGCCACGAGGAGCTGAAGCGGCAGGAGCAGCGTCTGGTCCTGGAAACGGAGCTGGCATCGTTGCGCATACAGCTGGGACGCGAACAGCCCGACGAGCAGGAGGAGGAGTCAGCACAGGCGCTGGTCACATCGTCCACAAGCGGACGCAGCACACCAGCTGCCACAAATGGCGGCAGCAATCTGGCCAACGGCGTCATGTCCCAGTCACTGTTCGGCTCCGCTGAGCTGTTGTGCCCCAAGCGGCACAATCAGGAGGATCTAATGTCGAAGAGCGTCAACGAGAACATGTTCCACAGCAACAACAAGATCGAACTGCCGCACGGTGGCCAGGTGACCAGCACACCGAAGCGAGCACCGTTACAGATCTACGATGCCGGCAGCTGTGAACAGATCAGCTTCAATTTATCGCTGCGCAGCGATCGATTCGAAGTGAATCCGCTGGAGCGTCGTGTGCCCTCGCAGGATGACATCGATCGCAGCTGCAAGGTGGCCAACGATGCGCCCATTTCGACCAGCCAAGGCGCCAGCACCAAGATCTTCGACAGCATCAAGGAAATCGAACGCAATCGCAAGCTGCTGCTGGCCCAGCAAGGCAAGAGATGATCTCAAATGCATTTCACATGCAATTTCTCAACTCTCTATATCACATTCATATAGGTCACCAGGTCATTGAGCATGAGCGCCAGAAGATGTACGATCTGAAGAAGAAGAGCCACGACGAGGCACGCACACAATATCTGCTCTCCATGCAGCAGACGACAGAGCCAACGATTGAACCACCGCGACCGCCAGCCAAGCACGCTCCACTGAACGCCAAGTGAGTGAATGTTTCATTACCACCACAAAGTTTGCCCCGCCCACGCCCCCGTCCCGTCCCGTCCCCACCACAGCGCCCTTGCCGTCCTTCCGCTTGCTTGCTCTAATTGAATCAACGCGGCTCAAATGCAACTGAACTCAGTTCAGTTGGGCTCGGTTCGGTTCGGTTCGGTTCGCGTTGCCTAGCCCCCAGAGTGGCGCCCTCTTCGTTCCACATGCTTGACCCCATCTTAATTAATTGTGCAGCTGACACAAGCTGCAATGCAGCCGCCCTTACACTGTGCGACAAGGCACCGCAAGAATTTTGCAATTCACATTCAATTCTCATACGCGTTGCATATTAAATATGAAATATAAAAATAAAAACATTTTTATATTATAAAATGCATAAAATAGAAAATATAAAACATAAAATATAGAGAATATAAAATAAAATAATATTTAAAGCATTATATAAACAAAAATATAATATAAATCATTAAATATAAAATTGAATAGAATATTTTCATAAATATATATAAAGCATAAATTATTAAATATGAAATATAATGTGTAAAACATAAAGAATATAAAAGATCAAGCTTTAAATTAAAATATTCAAACATAAAATTTACAATATTAAATAAATGAATACGAATATAAATAAAAAAAAAAAAAATAAATAAATAAAAAAAATAAATAAATAAATAATAATATTAAACCAAATAGCTTAAAATTACAAAAATATAAAAAGAATGTGAAAGATAAAATATAAAATATCAAGCTTTAAATTAAAATATTCAAACATAAAATTTACAATATTACAGTATTAAATCAATAAATAAGAATATAAATCAACAAAATTTAAAAAAAAATAATAATAATAATAGCATAAAACTAAATAGTATAAAATCAATAATAATATAAAAGAAAATGTAAAAAAATATACATATATAAAATCACGCTTTAAATTAAAATATTCAACCTTAAAATTAACAATATTAAATAAATGAATACGAATAGAAATAAAAAAAATTAAAAAATAAATAAGTAAAAAATAATAAAAATATAAAAATTTAAAAGTAAAAATATAAAATATCAAGCTTTAAATTAAAATATTTAAACCTAAAACATACAATATTACAGTATTAAATCAATAAAAAAGAATATAAATCAACAAAATTAAAAAAATAATAATAATAATAATAGCATAAAACTAAATAGCATAAAATCAATAATAATATAAAAGAAAATGTAAAAAATATATACATATATAAAATCAAGCTTTAAATTAAAATATTCAAACTTGAAATTTACAATATTACAATATTAAATAAATAAATAAGAACATAAATAAACAAGATACGAAAAAAGAAGAAAAAAAGAGAAAACAACAAATCAATAATAATATAAGAAAAATGTTGACTGAAAATTATGAATATTCAATTTTAAAAAATTAAAGAATTATTAAAAAGTATTAAAATAAAGCGTAAAATTTAAAATGTAGATTACAAAAAATTGCATATCAAATTTTAAAAGTAATTTTCAATATAAAATAAAAGAAATAAAAATATTATAAACATTGTATTATGTTAAAATATTATTTTTTAATATAATATTTTTATTAATATTTAATTTAATATTTATTATTAATATATTTATTAATTATTACGTAAAATTTAACAAATACTTGTTTCTGTATTTTACATAATATAGAAACAAATGTTTGTTAAATATATTTAACTGCTGAAAACTGCAAAATAATACATTGCAATATAATATTGTTCATAAATATTAATAATATTTATATATTTTTTTTAAAATGTCTTTCAAACTGTTAACAAAATAAATTCTAGTGAATTCTTGCTGTGTTGCGCAGTGTAAATGCCTTTTGGGTGGCGTGCACACACTCAACACTCGCTGACTCTATAATTAATCAAATTATTTGCTAATAGCAAAGCAATGCGACGGACGTCGACGGCGACGACGACGCTGACGCTGACTGCGACGTCAACTGCGTCTGATTGTGTCTAAGATCGAAAATAAAACCGGTTTTTAGTTTTCAAATTACGTGTCGATTTTCAAATTGTTGGAGAAACAAACAAAGAGAAGTTCGAGTTGGAGAGAGCGACAGAGACAGAGAGAGAGAGAGAGAGAGTGAGAGAGAGAGATGACAACTACATCATATTTTTGTTGTCCGTGTTGATTAGTGTGGCTTTTGGTTTACTCATTGACGGCGACACACGACACTCATTATCGAATTCGATGCCGACTGTCGCTCTCGAATTTATTCGAACATCGCTCAGTCGCTCAGTCGGTCTGCTCAGTTGGACAGTTAGTCAGAGTTTGTTAGAGTTTGTTAGCTAGTTAGTCAACCGATCGACAACACCTGAAAATTGAAGCGTGCTGCAATTATCAACGCTGCCAAGGAGTTCTCTCTCTCTGCCGACGTCGCTGCTGCTGGCGCTGCTGCTGCGGCTGCTGCTGATAAGCTTATCAACTGTTTGTTTGCGCCAGCTGCGTTCGCTCCCTCTCTCTCTCTCTCTCTCGCACTCTCTATCTATGCGTTGGCTCATACCAAGTCAAGTGTCTCTGTGTTCGGAGAGCGCGTTCATTTATTTGCCAGACGTCGCATTTGTGCATTGTGACCGCCGGCCTCATCCATACCGCACACTCGATTCCCATTACGATTCCGATTCCGATTCTGATTCCTATAGCAGATTCGACGCGCCTGTTGCTTAGTGAGTCAAACGCAGCGCGTCGCCGTCGTCGTCGTCGTCGTCGCAGGCTGCATTAGTCATCGAAATGGATAAGCTAAATGCGCTGATTCCATGCTGGTACGATGGGGCATGGAAATGAAAGTGGAATTCATTCAATTTGACTAACATTGTGACTCTTCTTCTTCCTACACTTGCAGCGGCGGCAAAGATGCCAAATTGTTTGATAAAGTCGAACTACAAAAGCTCAACGATGAAACTGCTCAACAACAACAACAACAACAAAAGACACAACACGATAAAGAGAATAATGCGTCAGGTGATGGCAGCGCGGCTAGTACAAAAACAACAACAACAGCAGCAATAACGGGGACAACAGCAACAACAACAACAGCAAATCAACAGGTGAGTTGCCAAGAAAGTTAACCTAGGCCAAAGCAAAGCAAATGAAAGCCAAACAAAAGTCTAAAGTACCCCCCCCCCCCCCACATTCCCCCTGCCCTGCTGCTACCTGTCGAGGTCAGCTCATTTAGTCGCCCACACACACACACACACACACGCACGCACAGCTGTTTAATTTTTGTAAATCCAATTGCTCCAAGAGACCCCCCACCCCCTCCACTCCCTCCCCCCAAGAAACCCACGTACAATCAACTGATTTGTGTGGTCCTCTTTGATGGTCTCGCTGCCTAATCTCTGGCCAAGATAATTGCTATAGCTTGGCCAGCCGCTAGGGCCGGGCGAGTGGGAAGCCCTGGTCAGTTGGGGGCGAGACATACATATGTATGTATATGTATGTACTTATTGTCCAAATACGAAGCGTCGTAACTTAAGTGAACTGGTCGAGTGTGTAAACACGAATCGGCCATAAATAAAACAGTCAACAGCATTACCTGGGCCGATATGAGAGAGAGAGAGAGAAAATAAAAACTTGAATTGTGACTTGCATTGAATCGGGGGGTTATCGGGTATCGGTTATGAAACGGTCATTGCTGTAATACCCGTTATGCAGCCAAATGCCCTGTAGTTTGATTGATATGCCAATAATGGAGTAGAAACTGAATACCTAATGATATCATACATATGTAGATATATCATGATATATCATGGTATTTTCTAGTCCCGCAATGGAAACGGCGATAAGAATCCTAAAATACAAGCGCGTCAACAGCGAAAACTGTTAGGAATTCACGCTAAGATAAATGCAAAGCAAATAGAGCCCGGTTAGGTAATGCCCACATATATGATAGATATCATATAATAAAATATATTATATGCAAAATATATTTATATGATAAATACTATACAACACATACATATACATATTTATATATAAACATATTTATACAAAATTCGAGTAAATAAGTTGCAGAGATAAAGGTTATTTACCTCTTGTACACTTGCTGTAGTCTAAATCTAGAATTTGTTTCTTTCAAGATCCCTTTAGGAAATAATACAAATCGTATATTTGACATGCTTTTAATGTCAGTCTAACTTCATTTAATTATATTTTCTATAATCTACTTAGATTGAGTTTTCTTTCTTTCTCCCGGTCTCTTGATCCATTGACTTGATACTTTTCTATATTCTATCTTTTAACACAATACATTTTTACTCACTTTACGATTATGTTATATTGTGTATTTCTGTTCCTTACTCATTCATTTCTCTCGTTCTCGGTAAAAAACTCCTTGTTATATCCTCTCTCTCTCTCCCTCTCTCTCTCTCTTTTCTCTTTAGGAGTTGCTTTAATGTAAAATTTGTATTTATATGATTTCTCTCTTCTGTTACTCGCCCTCTATTTCCATTTATTCCTTTCTATTTCTCTCAAGAAAGGAGAAAGTAGGAACCTACCTAGCTATTTCTCAAACCCTTTATCTTACCTACTTTTATCCGCTCCCTTCTCTCTCTCTCTCCCTCTACCAACTCTCTCTCTCTCTCTGTTCTACTCCCTCTAGTCTACTCCCTCTATCGCTATACTAGTCTCTACTCGATCCATTTCTCTCTCTGATTTTGGATCGTAACGCCAGCACGCTGACAGCCTCTCAGCCCATCGATCGTCAGGTCGTTAGTCACGAGTTTTATTCAGTTATTCAGTGCCTCGACAATTTGTTTGCTATTTTAGATATATATAAATATATGTCTATATTTTTTGTTCTTCATTTCATTTTAGCAATGTTTATTTTAGAATTGTACCGCCCCCGCGTTCTGCTCATTTGCCCAAATGTTCTGTTCCATTCCGTTTCGTTCCGTTTCGTATCGCTCTGTTCCTTTCTATATGGACACACACACTTTATTAATAAGTTTATAATAATATTTGGGTCTATTCATACGCGCCGCCAACGAATTTCGTTTGCGGTCTTCAGTTTTAGTCCGTTGCTCGTTATGCGCACTACTTAGTGGTTGTTGTTGTTCTTGTTGTTGTTGTTGTTGTTGTTTACCTTGATCGCAAATGTTGTTTACATGTTTCGGTTCTAGTACCAACGATGATCATTGCCAGCATCTTCGTACAGCCCCAATAGCCCCCATAAATTGCGTTGGCCCATTACGCTAACCATTATAATCGACCGATTCGACAACTCTCTCATCCAGCGATCCAGCGATATAGCGCCTCGACTGGACAATGTTCGTGTGCGCCTCGTTTCATTTGGGGCCATAGATTCACGTTTGTTTTCATTTCTGGATCTCATGTGAATTGTTTCTGTTTTGTTTCTTGTGGTCGCGGTATTTCGCATTCGCAAACGGTTCGTTACGCACGGTTCGGTTCAGTCGATCGCAGCGCACGCTCAAGAAATTCCTCAAGAATACGAAAAAACCAATTAACGACATAATAATAGCCAGATCAAAGGATTGTCAAATATGTCCGTCTGGATGACCTATGTCCAGCATCGTCGCATGGATGCCAATGCCAGGCAGCGCAACGAACTCTACTATCTAGTGAGTGTGTGTGTGTAGGTGTGTTTGTGTGTGTGTGTGTGTGTCTTCACTATTTGACTTAACTATCTGATTCGATATGGGACTTATTATCATGGATTTGCATTTTTCCATTAAGAGAAATCTCTTCTATTGGATTGCTCTTCAATTAAACTCTTACAATATGATTATTATATTATAATTATTAATATGAAATCATTTACATAATTTTTGGGATATAGAAGGTCTGATTTTCCCTCCCAATTTTATTGTTACTAAAATATATAATAATATAAAATAAGAATCATAATAATAAAATAAAAAATAAAAATAGTAATACTAATAAAATAAGTAACAATAATAAAATTATTAATAATATAATAATAATAATATATATAATAATAATAAAATTAAATATACTATAATACCAATCTAAAAAAAAATCATTTTGAAAAATTCCTATTAAAATTTAAAAAAATAATAAAAAATAAAAAATAATATTATTCAAATTAAAAACTGTTTTCTGTTTATTTTTGTATTTTTTATTTACTATTATTATTTCGTATCAGTTTATTTAATATTATTAAAAGTTAAAATTAATTGAATACAAAAAATGAGTAAGGAAAATAATAATATAAAATATTTTGTACAATTGTACACAGTTTGCATAATTCCATAATCGAAATGTATATATATATATACATATATACCTTTTTTAACAATTTGTTGCGTGTGTCGCACATAAGGCAAGCCTTACTGTATTGCTTCAAGAGCTCAAAGACCTAAAGGGTTTCTTTGACAGAGAGAGAATCTTAACATAAAAGTTGAATCTGTCATAAAAAGCAATAATTAACAAATTGTTAACATTAATTTAAAAATAATTAAATATTTAAATTAATTAAAAAATAATTTTTAAGAAATAATTTAAATTAATTAAAAAATAAAAAATAATTTAAATTAAATTAGTAATTACGTAAATAACAAAACACCTATTCATTTTAATAATATATATATTTAAAAAAATAATTTTTGACATACTGCTGGCTATTTTCGGCTGCTTTTGGCTAATTTTCGGCTAGTTTTAACTAGTTTTTAGACCATCTCTTCTTACCTAAGCTCACATTCGATGGGCAACTATAAATTGTTATATATGATATTTATATACATACATACATATATTATTATATGTATATATTTGTCTAAACAAAAACTATCTAAGAGCTCGAATTGTTTTAGCCTCTGCATTAATTTTAACAATTAGTTGAAGCATTTGGGCTTACTAAATAAATGTAAATAAATTTTTAAATGTTTACATTTTTTTTTTCAAGTGCTAAAAATCTTTATATGCGTGTGTATGTGTGCTGACCGATATGTATGTGTATAAGTAAATACATATATATATGTATATATAACTAGTAGTCCTTGACTTAATTTGACCTGTCTCTCTCTTTCTCTCTCTCTCCCGTCTCTCTACCACTCGCTGTCTCTCTTTCTCTCCCTCCCTCCCTCTCTCTTTCTCGCTCTATAGTTATAGTTTGTTTATGATTCATATGTATATTCCAAGATATATTACCGTGCCATAAATCTTATGCTAGGGCAACTCTAACAACTCTCTTCTTCTTCCTTGCACTTGAGTCTAGAAACGAGCTAACGATTACATTTGCTCATAATTTCTAACACCTAGACCCATTTAGGGGTTAAGCGGATTGCTCCATTGGCCACTGGCCAGCGGAATGCGCAGCTTTGACATAGAAACCAAAAGAGAGTGAATGAGAGAGAGAGAGAGAGAGAGGTAGGGAGGGAGGTGCTTTGCTTTGGTTATGCGGCTATCTATTTATAGAGTTTAGCCCACTTACAACGCTCGCCGCACTGTGAATTAATTGCGTTCGCATTTTGTGTCCACAGCAACGTCATTCGCAGCCGGAACTGGAGCATCATGGAATCGTGGCCGTTGGCTCGGCTCACGGCACAGTGGCGCGCAGTCCGCGTCCGCTGTCGGAGGCGAACAACTGTGAGGCGGCCATTGAGACGCCCAAGTTTGGCGCCAACGGCGATGTGGGCGTGTCGGATAACAATAAACGCGCCAGCAGCAACAGCAACTCACAGGACACCGCGTCGGCGGGCAGCGGCAGCGGCAGCGGCAGCAGCAGCGGCGCCGGCACCGGCACCGGCAGCAGCAGCGCCAGCGCCAATGGCGGCGAACGTAAACGCATGCTGCCCAAGCATCAGCGTCCACTGACACGCTACCTGCCCATCTTCTCGCCAGATCTGAATCTGCGGCATCACATCGAGACGGCCGGCCATCAGATCGATCTCTGTCCGCATGTGTTTGTCGATGCGCACAGCTGTCGCGGGTAAGTGATTTATATATATATATATCCTATATATATACATATATAATATATATTTGTGCTCCTTTCAGTTACCTGCACAAATTGGGCGCCACGTTCCATGCCTGGTCCCGTCGCTGGTTTGTGCTGGATAGACAGCGCAGCGCGCTCATCTACTACTCGGACAAGTCCGAGCGTAAGCCACGAGGCGGTGCCTACTTTGCCGTAAGTCACGATCGTTCATAATTCGATAATGCGTAATTCTCAACTCTTGTCTCTGTCTCTAATCTGCAGACCATTGACGAGGTCTATTTGGATCATTTGAATGCGTCGAAGAGCGGCCGACCCCATTGTACATTCATTGTGAAGACGAAGAAGCGTAGCTATAATCTGCAGGCGGCTTCCGATGCAGCGGCGCGCATCTGGATCGATGCCATCATAACGGGCGCACAGGGAAATCTGGACTATTGATAGAGAAACAACACAACACAAACCACACACCCACCCACCCACACACACACACACACACACACATACATATACACAAAGTGGGGCAGCGTACACATACTGAAACGGTTTTAGCTCAACTAAATTGTAAACTTGTAGATACGTAAGGCAGTTAAATTTAGTCGTTAGGTTAGCTTACATAAATCCTGTATGTAAAAAGAGAAACTATAACTAAACAAAAAACAAAAACAAACAAAAACAAACACTTAAACTAAATATACCAAGAAACTATCAACTATTTTGGAAACTAACGAAATCCGAGATTTCAGTACTGGACCAAAGTGAAGAATGTATTTTGTATGCTTTTAATTTGTCATAATTTTAGTGAACTAAGCATTATATTTATATACATACATATACCATGCACATGCATATAATATATATATATAATTTATATATATATATATATTTATATAGACAGACAGCCCAACGCATATAACGCAACCATTTCATCAACTACTTTTATATACAACATATATATATTTTTTTTATATACTTTATTAACCAAATGAATCTATCTGACTATCTATGTAATTACTATTGAAGCTTCAATGTGAACATTATTTAACTTTATGCTACAATAAATATTTGTAATATTTTTATAAAACTGAAATTGAAAATGGATTGCAACATACGAGTATGATGGTCCCTCCTGAGAGAAATCCATTGCAAGAATATGTGCTCAGGCAAACTGATAAAACGATAATCAAAAACTATAAACGTAATCAAATGAAACTTACAAATATTTAAAATAATTATGCAAATTTAAGTCGCTACGGCAAAAATAGCAAATAAATAATTGTTTTTAAATGGATAACTGAATTAACCTTTTTATTTGATTGATATAATGTAATTAACACTAGATAACTTGGTAACAAATACATATGTATATAGTAATGGATGTCTAGCTGAAGAATCCAAAATGAAGTATTTGAATCGCTTTAAATACTGCACAGATATCATCGTTTGTTTATTCACTAATTGATATATACATATATATTTACATATACATATACATATATATATATATACATACATTACATATATACACATATATATATCTACATATATACATAAGAGCTTAGGTATAAATATAAGCTGCGCAGAATTTGTTGATTTTATATATTCCTAGGAGCTATCAAGACGTTGACGCTTCGGCTGTGCTTTATCGTCATCGCCGCCATCGTTCATATTGTCCTCGTAGCGATCCAAATATTGATATAGCCAGCGCGCAAACTCATTCATGTAGGGATCCACGCGTGAGATTACCTTCAAGTTGACAACGGCAGGCGGCGGAAAATCGCCGACGCCAAAGATGCTGCGCACAAAGTTCTCGCTATGGAAGATGGCAACGGCCACGTCGGCTTCAAGCACATCCAGTCGCATGGACAGCTTGGCAATCGACTCAGCGAATTGCTTTAGCACAATATATGTCTTGCTGCTGAAGGCAGCTGTAGGAGTAAAAGAGACGGAGCAAGAGCATGAGTGACATGAATTGAAATGAAATGGCAGATGCGCTCACTTGGCTGCTCGATGCGAGAGACAACGTAGTATTTTTGTAGCAATTGCTCGGCCTCCACTGTGAACGTAACCTGACGCTGATGGAGAAAGGTGAGCATTGTTCTTATATCATCTTTGGGTATATTAAATGCATCATGTATTTCCTCTGGCATATCGCTCTGGTGCTGATTCAGCACAAAGTCCCACAGGGTATTGCTCTCCTGATCCCCCATGTGCACGGGCAGGCCAAAGATGCTGCAAAGGAATGAGGAAATATATATCTGATTTATATGCAGATAGTTTCAGGTACTCACGGACAAAGCTTGGCAAACGCTGTCGCTTGGTTGGCTGCATTCTCCGGCTGCCAATACGTCCATATGGCCGCTTCGAGCGGCTGCTCGCTCTGCAGCTGCGGCACCGGCACGCTGCCGTTCTCTATGCACTTCTCCAGCTCCTCGCTTTGGGCGCGCGTCAAACAATTCCAGTCACCGGCATAGTAGACGCCCTGCTGGGCCAGCAGCAATGGGCTGGCCATCACCCATTTGTGGCGCAACGACAGGGCTGAATGCTGTACTGGCTCTTGGCACCCCTCGTGGGGCCCAATGAAACGGGGCGCCAGTTGCCCGACTTGGTGCAGCATCAGGTTGGCCATATAGCTGTCGCTGCAAATGACACACAGTGAAATGGGCGGACGCATCTCGTCCGGCTCCAGGCTGGCCAGGCTGCACAGCAGAGCCATTTTCAGATAGACATAGCATTCCATGGGCACAAACTCCTGGGACAGCTGCGCACTCAGCGCATAGACAAAGGCATAGTCCGAGTATTTGGCGCAGATTAGGCTATACAGCTTCTTGATGCTCGGCGGCATGAAATTCAAATCGATCTCGATATTGCGACGCTGTGGGCTGTCAGATTTCACAAATATTAGGTGACGTGGTCCGCGATTCCTCTCGTTTGTCGCTTTATCGGCAGCCAGCTTCGGGCTCAAGTCAATATTAGTTGGTTCAAGGAATAGAAACGCCTCCGTTTGCTGAGAAGCCGGATCCATGTCCAAGAGCGGACGGCTGTGCAGCATATTATCAGAAGCGTCGTTGGGGCCATCTACGGTTCTCACCGAAGCGCTGCTGAGGGTGTTGGTGCTTCCACTGCGGCTGCTGCGACTGCGATTGTGGCTGCTGTTGCCGGTCGTCCGGATGCCCGCGCTGGGGAGGCTGCTGTTGCCGGTCGTCCCGATGCCCGTGCTGGGGAGGCCGCTGATGCCGTCCGTCCCGATACCCGTGCTGGGGAGGCTGCTGAGCCGAAAAACCGACTGGTTGTCATAGTTGGAGTTGTGCTGCATTGGCGGCAGCGGCTGGACTCTTGAGCCTCTGGCAATCACTGGTGCGCTGCTCGCCTCTGAGTAGCTGGAGGACAGAGTATATGTGGCTCTCGGTGCTTGGCTGCTGCCGGTTAATTGTGATTGTAATTGCAATTGCGGTTCTGGCTGGAGCGGCGACAGGCCCTCGAATGGCAGCGAGACCAGCTCGAACAGGGCATCGGGCTTGAGTGTGCGATGGAAGCGCTGACGACGACGACGCTCCTGCCAGTTTGAAAAAATTAAGGGAATTATGGATATATCAAGAAGAAATCTATGACTCTTTGCTTACGCTAATCCTTGAGTTCTTGATGACCACTGGGTTTGGATTGGGACAAAATTCGTTGGCGTTCCAATTCAGTGTGCTGTGTGCTGCGATGCCTTCCAGCGGCAATTGGGATTCCGGTGGCATTGAGTTGTCGGCCAGCGCCTGCTCCAGCTCCTGCATAAAGGACACATCATCGTCAACTGGTGCGTTCTCTGTGCCGGGACTGGACGGCGACAGCAGCTCCTCAGGCAGTTGCGCCGGCAGGCCACGATGTTCGCGACTGGAGCTCTGAGCTGACGTTCCTTGCTCGCGTTGCATGCGCCGCTCCTTGCGACGCATTTGGCGACTGGTTGGCTGCGCACTTTGTGGCTCGTTGATCGGCACTGCAACTCTGGCGTCATCACCAGACATGGAGCGGATCTCTGGTGCGGTGGGCACAACGTTGCCCACTGGCAGCGAAACAGACACATTTGGGGGGCATGGTGCTGATTGTGTAACTGGTGATTTTTGTTCAGGCCGCGCAACGGTTGGACTGGGACTGGGCATGGCACTGGGAATGGGACTTGGACTGGGACTGGCCACAGGCGTTGGCGGCTTATTCACTTTCTGGACTGGTGACTGCTCCTGTGAGGCAGCTGCCGGGGCGCTCTTGCAACCCGATTGCGTGAAGCCAGAGGTGCGATATGGTGTTTGCAATTGCTGCGATTTCACGAAAGGCTGCTGCACAGACTTGAGCCATTTGTTAACCACCTGTTGCTTGTCGAACGATTTGCCTGAGGACGACTGCTGCACCTGAACGCCGCCGGAAATGCGCTGGCTATTGTCCTGGGCCGGAGCCACTGGCTGTAAGGCTGGGCGCGACTCTGCTGGCTCAATGAACGGAGCTTGAACTGGCTTAGGCTTTGGCTTTTGCTTTCTGCGCACGGCGCCCACAGCGGGGAAGTCCTCATCGGTTGCGATAAAGTTAACATTTTGATTGACGGTCGCCTTGCTCAACTTTTCTTGCTGTGGGTCAGCGGATGATGTGGCTTGTGAGCTTTTATAAAAGCTAACGATGGGACTGACACTTGAAGTAGAGAGAGAGAGAGAGAGTGAGAGAGAGAAACCACAAATGAACCATGATGCAATTCAACTAAATAACTAATGTGGCTACTAACACAGCAGATCTTAAGCTTGTTGGTTGCGAAGGGTTTGGCTGAGCGCTGTCGGCGCGCAAGAAGTCAATCAGCTGCACAGGCTGATAACGATTTAAGTTCTTTTTAGATGGCATGCCTCGAATTGATAAGTGCTAGCTGTGCCGCAGTAGTAGCCCGTGACCAGGTAATTGGCGCCCAACTTCAAATCACAATCGTACGTATGAGCTGGCAGGAGAGATTAGAGATGCATTATAGTGAAGGCATCTTCCATAGGTATGCCCCTGGCTATAGCTTACCACGCACACGCACAAGAATCGGCCGGAAAATGCGATTAACAGTTCGAGGAGTCTGCGCACAGGCGCTCGGTAGGATGGCCAGCAAACGGTAATTCTCTGTTACGCGCAGCTTTTGGTATTCACTCATAGGACGCGAGCAGTTTGGGCACAACGGCGCTGGATATACAAAATGGGAAAATAAATAAAATATATTTAAAATTTACAATCGTAGAATAAACTAGAGATTATCTTAAATAAATCGGAGACGTAGAGAGACTGAAGGCCTAAAAAAGTTTGACATTTGCTGACATATATATCGTGTCGTTTCACTCACAGCAAACGCCTACTTTGATTGACATCCGGACTACGACGGATTTTGTAGCTACCGAATTCGTTTACTCACCGTCGGTGGAGCTGGTTTGAATGGCATTCCTCATACAACCACTGGAGCAGTACCAAATCGACTGCAGTCTAGATTTTTTTTTACAACGAAATTCAAGAACAAACAACAAAAATATATGTATATCAATTAATATCTGACGAATTTCAATCCAATAGCCAAGTCATGATAATATATGGCTATAAATCTTTCACTTACACCAATATCTCCGGCAGTGTATATGCGGACAAGATGCCGTCCACCAGGGCCAAGCCCAGCGGGTACAACCACTGGGAAGGATCAAACAGTAGATTCTGCTGTAGTGGCAAATCCAGCAGACGCCACTGCGTGTGCAGCTGAGCAATATCGATTGCCTTGAGGGAACTTTCGTTGGAGTTTGCGTTGGATTTAAGCAAGTCGCGCACCTGTCCGTACACCGAGTACTTGACCGCCTCTGCAAACTGCAGAGGCTCTTCGACGGCCAGGTGCAGCAGCTGCGGTGCGCAATTCACTAGCTCAGCGTAGTGGAAATCTAGGCGCAGCACAAGCGGCGCTAATGCCTCCTCTGGCTTGCGCGTGCGCCTATAGTTGCACAGGAAGCTGTTCACAGTACCTTCAATCAATTTTCCGAGATGCGTAGCACGACAAAATTTTTGCACTAATGTTTGGTCGTGAAATCTATTTACATATGTGGTTGGTTGGATTAGCAATCCCAATTGTAACCATAAATCCAGCAATACTTACTGACTATGGCGTTCGCCCGAACTATTCTCGATTGCAGTATTATTAAGTGAACTTGTACCTGGTGCAGTTTGTTGAGTTTGAATTACAGTATTCACATTGAACATTTTACCAAACCAGCGCTTTGTCAAATGACAGATTCAAATTCGCAATATGACGACGCCATCTGGCAGCCCTGTCAAGCTGCCATTTTCCAGGGCTGTACAGACAGCTTTCAAGAGTGATCGATATCGTTATCGAACATCGCAAATTTGATGTGGCCAACTGCTTTAGCACCAAGCACAAATCGCTGAAACCGGCGAACGTAAAAAACGGCTCCCTTTCAGCTTGCGACATATTTGTGTTGATGTACGTACAAAATTAAATAAAATTTATTTATACTGATAAATTCTATAGCTATTAAAAAAAAGCATTGTGTCCTATTATTATTTTTACACAGATTTATTTAATGAAGAATTCATGTGTATCTTTAGCTCCTGGCCACCCCACCTGTTTATTCAATGCACGCTTAAAGTTGATCAAAACGCTTCTGTGTTTACATACAAATTTACATCAAACGTAAAGTATCAAGTTTTAATCGAACATTAAACAAACGGTATTTGTTATTTGTATATGTATGTGTTGTTGTTTCTCCTTAACGGTTAGACTTGGCAACACGCTCCAATTCATCTTTCTTCTTGATGGCGTACGAGTTGGATGAGCCCTGTAATCGAGAAACAAAATAGATTAGTTCAGATATCATAAATATTGCACCTAGAGCTCCTAAACATTAGCTTAATAAGTTGTTCTTCTACGTTTCTCGTGTGCATTGAGCTGGGTGCTGCCACAAGCACAAGGATAATAGAAGACATAACATTGATCTTGTCCAAAAGC
>NW_022046090.1:54079-69877 GCF_001654015.2 Drosophila navojoa | reverse complement strand
TGCTGCCACAAGCACAAGGATAATAGAAGACATAACATTGATCTTGTCCAAAAGCGAGTCTCCAACAGTATCCAAATGACCTGATGCAGAATTAGACTGGACGTAGTGCATGTATATATACGGTTATTTATGTTTGCATTAGATTAATTAGTTGTTCTTCTACGTTTCTCGTGTGCATTGAGCTGGGTTGCTGCCACAAGCACAAGGATAATAGAAGACATAACATTGATCTTGTCCAAAAGCGAGTCTCCAACAGTATCCAAATGACCTGATGCAGAATTAGACTGGACGTAGTGTATGCAAATATATATGTATATTGATCTGATGCAGAAGTAGATTGGAACTATGAAGGAATAAATATATATATTTATGCAGATAATTGATTGTTGGCTGCTCCTCAATGAGCAGCAACTGCCCGAGCAGTTCGAAGTCTTCTATAAGCAAGGCGACATTTGGCCATACAATGCGCGACATTACAGTAGACGCACTTACACATAGTTAGCTTATATCTATGGATATACATATGTATATTCAGGTATAGCTATATAGTTTACCTTAGCGGCATTGATGAGCTCATCGGCCAAGCACTCCGCAATGGTCTTGATGTTCCTGAAGGCAGCCTCACGAGCACCAGTGCACAGCAGCCAGATAGCCTATAATTGATAGAAATTATTATTATTACAACATTCGCAATTTAATAAAAACTAGAGTTAAATGTCTCTTCGGTTCATACGCCAAATGTTGGCTAATTACACATTGTGACGCTACGGATGGATAGATGTTTATTATAGCCAACGTTATAAGCACGCAGTCTCTGTGCTCGAACTGTGCGCCATCGTTGCTGGCCAAAAAGTTAGCCAAGAAATGCACCCACCTGGTTGACACGACGCAAGGGCGACACATCCACAGCCTGGCGACGGACGGTACCGGCACGGCCAATACGTGTGGAGTCCTCACGAGGTCCCGAGTTGATGATGGCGCTCACCAAGATCTGCAGGATATAAATGAATATATACATTAAAAACGGTAAAGGACATTAAGACTATAAATGAATTGTCTAAATTTCTATTGTAGTTTTAAGTTCCAAGAGAGCAAGAAGAGATTACAAATCTTCAGGCACTAGGATATTAAAACCTTCTATTTAATATTAGTCCATTCAAAAGATAATGCTCAGAGCAGCATGGATTATAAGCTGACTAGCATTGAGTTGGACTACGGCACGAGTATTTTATATGGATGTATATATGGTAAGTTTCTAATGTTGATTTTGACTTTATTAAGGAATGCATCTTTAAGCCAATGCCCTTAAGAGGAATAGTTAACCATGGGGTTCAATGTAGTCCAATTGAATACCACACCAGCGTGCGAATCACTAATGCGGTTTTAGTTGTGGACATAAGCCATTCTCTGATTGATAAAGTAATATTAACAAAAATGTGATTTTAAGTTCCAAGAGAGCGGGAAGAGAGTCGAATCTTCAAGCACTAGGATATTAAAACCTTTTATTTAATATCAGTCCAATCGAGTTTAGATGCGCAGTGCAGTGGAAAATAATACTTGCATGGCATTGAGGTGGACTAACTGTTAACTGGATTTGGGCTCCTTGAGTATAGATGTCGATTTAAGTTCCAAGAGAGCAAGAAGAGGTTTCAAATCTTCGGGCACTAGGATATTAAAACGTCAAAGTCTAATATCAGTCCAATTAAATTAGATGCTTAGCACAGCTTGGCATATAAACTAGCTAGCATAGAGTTGGACTAAACGACAAATACATAGGATACTACGTATGCTATCATCCCATCTTGTGCTAAGTAGAAATGTTTCATATAGAGTTTCTAATGTTGATTTTGACTTTATTAAGGTATGCATCTTTAAGCCAATGCCCTTAAGAGGAATAGTTAACCATGGGGTTCAATGTAGTCCAATTGAATACCACACCAGCGTGCGAATCACTAATGCGGTTTTAGTTGTGGACATAGCCAATCTCTGATAGAATGTAATGAATGTAACAACGCACAAGCAGATGGCGGTGCATTCTAGCGAACTAAATAATGCAGTTCTACATATATAGCCAAAATACTCGTTTGTTTTTATAGTTTTCATTTGTAGTTTCAAGTTCCAAGAGAGTAAGAAGAGTTGCGCTTCAGACACTAGGATATTGAAACATTTTGGTCTCCGTGCGCATTCTACCTGTAGCCCGCGTGGTTAGTTTTCGCATGGCTCAGTTTAGCATGGCACGGGTTGTGCCATGGTGCTTGGATTAAATCATTTGCCGTGAAATCTATGCTTACCTGCAGTGGGTTCTCGCCAGTGAGCAAGTGGATGATCTCGAAAGAGTGCTTGACAATGCGGCAGGCCATGAGCTTCTTGCCGTTGTTGCGGCCCTTCATCATCAGAGAGCAGGTCAGACGCTCAACAATGGGGCACTGTGCCTTGCGGAAACGCTTGGCGGCATAACGACCAGCCGAATGGGGCAGATAGCGTGCGAACTTCTCCTTCACTGAGATGTAATCCTGCAGCGAGATATCGTTGACGGTCACATCATCGCAAGACCAGCGACCGAACAGTTTGATTTCGGGCAGCTCCGTGGTGGCGACAACATTTGTGTCGAGCACAGCTTCGGCGACATCCGTTTCCAATGGCGCCGGCTCCTCGAAAGTCTCGACAACGTTTTCAGCTACTTCGGCCATGCTGCAAACCAAAATCCAAACAATATTATTCGCTTTCAGTATATTAAATTTACTTAAGTGTTGTTGATTTTCGACTTTATTAAGGTAAATATCTTCAAGGCGATAACCTCAAGAGGAATAGTATATTATGGCGTCTAATATTGTCCCGCTGAATACCGTAACAATCTTGGTTTCACTGCTACGGTTTTCGCTGTGGACGTATTATATTAAATTTTATATTTCCTGCATTTAAATGCAAACACGTGTGAAGACGGCACTGAGCGCTCGTTACACAGACACAGGCACGCACACAAACAAAAAAAAAAAAAAGCACCGTTTTTAACCTCATTGTGCGTGGCCAAACGAAACCAACAAGTTATTATCATTTGCACAATGCATTTCACACAGTTTTTGAGTGCAGCCGATTACCGCTTTGTTTAGAATCCATTTGCTTAAAATTTTATTTACATTTACATTTATTTTAACAAAAAAATCTTACATTTTTCACGGAAGAAATCGGTGTACGATGTATGCGCAAAGGCGTACGCCTGAAAAAGAACATGTTGCGGCAGTGTGCGTCAATGCCACAAAAAGTGATTTCCGGCTGGAGCCCAGGGTTGTGTTTTAGATGCAGGGCTGCAATGAACTTTCAAAACAATGAACAATCGAATATAAAAATCTAGTCGTTTTTGTTGATTTCGAAAAAAACTAAAACGGGCTTTCAGAAAACAGTACATTTAACGTCATTGCATTGTGCTTGTATAAATTGTACAATTTATTATGTTGATTTTGATTATTGTTATCATATTGTTAACATTGATTTCTTACTAAAATTCAAGTCAATTTTATAAATATTTATTTTAAGCTTACGAGTGTTATCTCTACTGTTATCCACTTAAAAGTCAATAGCTGCGCACTAAATCCGATATCCTATATATGAGCAGCTATCGATATTTTGGTCGACTCACGGCACAGCTCTAATGATAATAGAAGCAACTACAACAATATGATTGTTGTTCAAATCCGAAAAACATACGTTCCTTAAATATTATTCACGGCTATTTTAAACCCTAAAGACAGCATTTAATGTAAAGATGACAACTGACGAGAGTATTATGACAGAGATGTTGGGTGAGTTTCGTTTGCAAACTGCAGCTAATCTCGTTTTTATTGCTTTCAATAAAGTCCCTCATTTCCACAACCGCAAATGCAGATCGTGCAACGAATCCAACAAAAGATCGTGTCGATGAACTCGGCGTACAAATGTTTTGCATTGTTGTGCGCAGCAATAGTCAACTGGTGCACAAGGCTCAGTCCATGATTGTTGCTAAGGTGCATTCGAGCAATATAAAGGAGGCGACGCGAGCAATTGCGGTAAGTCTGACGCCTCACAACCCAAACACACTCATGCATGCACACCCACACACACACACACTCTTAAAAGAATTTTGCGGTTTTCGATTATGGCAAACATTTTTTAACTCTTTTTCTTTTCCATGGAAATAAAACTTGATATTTAGCTGTTGGAGGAATGCATGACACAGTGCGGCGATGTGTTCCAGGAGGAGGCGGCGAAATTTCGTTTTCTAAATGAGCTAATCCGGTTGGTGTCCAAGAAATACGATGGAGCTGAGACGCCGCTTGTGGTGAAGCAGCGGATCATGGAATGCTTGCTGCTGTGGACGACCGAGTTTCCGCAACGCCAAAAGATCCGTGATGCATACGAAATGCTGCGCAAGGAGGGCGAAATCGATCACGGCCAAACGGCCGCTGCGTTGGCCAAACGTGAGAGCGTGCTCAGCACCATTGATGAGGCCATGTTTGTCAAGCTGATCAAGAGCAAGGATCCGGAGAACTTGAAGCGTGCCAATCTCTTGGTGCAATATCGCATAGCGCAGGAGGCGCGTCGCAACGATCTGCTGGCACAACATCGGCTAGTTCTGGTCGAGGTGCAAGAGACGATGCAGCTGCTCAATCAAATGCTAGACAGCTACAATCCCGACGATTGTGATGTCAATGAGACCATACACGAGCTCTACCGAAACTGCAAGAAGCATAAGCCCATCTTTCAGCATTTGCCCGAGCTGTTGGGCGACACGGATACACAGCTAATAGGCAAGTCTAGGCAGTGTACATTGATAGTATGTGATGCATATATAAATTCATAATTTCCATTTTGGCCATTCGCAGAAGACACGCTGGTGACCAATGAGGCCTTGGTGGCGACTATGGCACGCTTCAAGCAGCTGGTGTCGTCTCCAGCCAAGAGTGCAGCTTCGGCTACGACTCTGGCCAATCAACCTGCAGCTACTACTGCCACAGCTAGTGCCTCTAAAGCAGCAGGAGCAGCAGCAACGACAGCACCTCACGCCAGCAATGCAACATTGATCAACGAACTTTTAGGTGACCTGCTGCTGGATGGTGCAGAGCCCGTCGTGGCCAGCGCACCCATTCCAACTACCACTCCAAAAAAGACTAATGTTCTGGAGGATCTCAGTGAAATCTTCAGCAGCGCCCTGGCCGAAAGCGCAACCAAAAAGGAGCAGCAGCAAGAACCATTTCAGCTGGCTGGCAACGGCGAGCTGCTCTCCCCGCAGGTGCTCAGCTCAACAAAAAGCGACAATAATGGTGCTACGGCCAATGGCAGTGGCGCTGCTGGGGATGCGGAGGCGGATGTCAAGCAGGTTGGGGCTCTGCGCAAAATGCCCGAAATCGATATGCTGAGCGAAAAGCTATTTGAGCAGATACTGCCATCACAGGAGCGCATGAGCACTTTTAAGCGTGAACCAGAGAAATTAACGCTCAACGATTTGGCGCGCGAGCGCATTCAAGTGAAGCCAGCAGAGAAGCCAACGCCAGAGGCTGTTGATGATGTGCCATTGCTGAGTGCTACACCGAGGCCGTCACAGCCACAGACACAGCCTATGGCCCAACCTCAAGTGGAACTACAGCCCGTAAAAGAGGTGATTGTGGAGGCGCCGCCAGCTGCTATAAAGCAAGTGAAGCACCTTAGCGAGATCAGCGTTGAGCTGGACAATATTCAGGGCATTGGGGAGGAGCGCGTTATGCTGGACGATGACGATTTGCAGCTGTGCCTCAATATTACGGACGAGCGGCCCAGTAGCAATGTGTCCGTAATTGTGATATCGGCCCAAAACAAGAGCCGCCAGCCCGTCAAAGACTTTCAATTCGAGGCGAGCGTTAAAAAGGTGGGTCGATTATCGATTACCAGAGCCAATGTCCATCTCATCCTCTGCCCTTGTCTACTTGCAGCCCTGTAAGGTGCGCTTGTTGCCGCCCACGGGCACCGTAATGCCCGGACACAAACCGTTCCGGCCTTCGCCCCCCATCAACCAAGTGATGCTGCTGCTGAATCCCACCGGCAAGCCGGTGGATGTTACCTGCATTGTGGGCTACAGGCTAGGCGACGATCCAGATCCCATCAAGGAGTCAATTGTCGCCCAAGGCATTCCCTATGTGGAGTAAACATGTCAATTGAATTGAATTGCGTATCGTTTCGTTTTGGCATCACGTTTGTTTGTTTTTTGTATTATCCTTTTGTTTGGGCTCCGACGATCCCCAGTCATAATGTATTCCTCTGTCGTATCCGATTGATAATTGCGTTCTAATCAACTTTTAAATTATTTACTGTATTTATATGTACTTATATTGATTGTATGCCTATAAGGATTTTTATTAAATTGCATTTCCTCATATATATAATATATACATATACATATATATATATTTGCAGATTATATATAAAAAAAATGTATGAAAATCGTCGCTACAAAAGCAAAAACGCATTTTAGAGGTAGAACTCGATTCAGTTCTGGGTTTTCTTCTTTTTTGTTTGTTGTCCTTTGTCCTTTCAAATGTCGCCTCGGACCCGGCTGCCTCCAAAAAGATTCACGCTCAAGCATCATCTTTCATATCGCATTCTGAAACCATTCAGAATCGGTTCTTTGCTGTTCCTATTCCATATTATCCAAGCATCCGTCCCAGCGCGGACAATGCGAGTGGCTGCTTTGTATACCTATTTGTCTATTTGTTTACAGCTAGAACTAACGCTATGCTTATAAGTTAGTCGGCCACAATTTCGTCCTTGAAGGACAGAGCCGTAATTGCCTTGGTGTGGCCCGTGTAGTCGCGCACGCAGTTCTTCGTTTGTAGCTTCCATAGCCGAGCAATGCCATCGGAGGAGGCTGTGAATAGCCATTTGGAATCGGCGCTGAATGCAGCATCCCAGATCCAAAAGTTTTTAATAGAGAGCTCGTGCAACTTGCTGAAATTATCTGTCTGCCAAATGCAGGCGGTGCCATCGCCCGATGTTGTGACCAGGAGACTTGAGTCGGGACTGAACTTGCAGCGAAGTATGGAACGGCTGTGTGCTTGGATTTTCTTTTTTGGACTCATTGTGCTCAAATTCTGGCCGGGACTGCTTCTCAGCTCCCAGATGTAGCAGTTGCCCTTGTTGTTGGCCGCGGCCATATAATGGCCATTTGGCGAAATGGCCACGTCCTGTATTGAGGCATCCACCTCGGGCACCAGCTGCTCATGCACCTCTGACTTCACATCCCACAGATAGACGCCGCCATTCTGTGAGCCCATTGCAATTTCCACTTGATTCGGATGCAGACAGGCGGCATTCACGGGCGCCTGGCAATCGAACACCCGGGAACAGTGAGGCGGCGCTGACATCATGTCCCAGATGCGTACACGATGATCCTCGCCAGCAGTGAACATCCAGTTGCCATCCTCCTGAAAACCCAGCCGTGTGACATTCTTTTGTACACCATCAAAATTTATGACCGGCGCCGTGCAATTGGATTCCAAGTCATATAAACGTATACACTGATAGCCACACGCGGCCAGGCGCGTCTTATCTGGCGTACGGTCTAGCGCATTAACTTGCTGTTGATGAGTATAGCAAAATATATTTGATATATGATCAAATGCGAGGCTCCGTTTTCAGCAGTCTCACTCACCGATGTCTCTACAAAGCGCATGGTTTTAATGCAGTTGCCGGTGTGCGCCTGCCACACTTTGATGGTATGGTCGTAGCCGCCTGTGGCCAGTATTAGCTGGTCTTCCGTCGCTTCCATTGCAGTACACTTCGGTTGTTATTGTTTGCTTAAATTTATCATTGCAATTGCCTAGCTTTAAAATTTATTAAAATATTTGGATATTCTTACTAGAACTGCAAACTTTCGATAACATCTATCGGAGCTAGCTATCATTGGATTAACAGAACTACTCCTCAATTAACAGAATGCCTCCACAGTCATTTAACAGTTTTAAATATGCCGTGTTTTGTTAACACTGAACGTTGCTTACGTTAAATACGCTACAGTGGAGCGCTACATTTTTAAATCTTTTCAATACGTCATAAAGTAATCATTCCAAATATATTTTAAATGGTGTCATTTATTTTGTCCAAGATAAAAGCAAGCAAGAAATGTGCCAATGTTCATTCTCGAGAATTCCTAAAAACGGGTTATTTTGATTTTGAAAACTGACAGTGACTCGCAAACTGTGATATATGGAGTTATCAATATTTTAATTGTAGATCACCCATATTAATAAAATATTGAAAAAAAGACAATTAATTTTGTTCTTTAAATTCTGTTTTTGTTTGTTTTTATAATAAATATGCTAAAGCTAATCGGCCATTCGATTTCTCTAGGTTTCCTATAATCGTATATATATGTGTATATATTTATAAATATATATATATGCATAATGTATGTGTGTTTGTGTATTTAAAATAAACTCTGAAATCAGCAATTTGACAATAAGTATTAAACTTTGCCACAACACTCCAGTGCAAATGCTTAAACCTGGCAATACATACTATATATACTATATTATGAGCAAACAAAAAATGGTTAATAATAGGAGAGAAGAGTCAGCTGAGTTTGGTTAAGTTAAGCTTTTAACTCATTTTTTATCGTTTATCATAGTCGCCAGGAATTTTAAAAATCTAAAAAGTAGCAAAGAGCAAGAGAAATTCATATACAAAAGATGTGTGCACATTCGCTCCCAGATTCAGTTCAGTTCACCGCGGACGGAGAGGAAGGGCCTTATGTCTCGAAGTGCTTGTAGATAGCGGTTACATAGGACATGACCAGAGTCCAGTCGGGTCGCTCGATCTGACACATATCATTGATGTTCTGCAATGGCGTGAGTTGTCGTATTAATGGACTGATTGTAATATTGAATGAATGCTGTTGACTCACCAGGGTGGTGGTAATGCCCACCGACTCGGCGGCGGCAAATGCGAGCGAAAAGTTGCGACGCTTGTTGGCCGGGGTGAGCGTGTCGTATGGTATGCGATCCGGCAGATAGGAATGTAGAATGGCGCAGAATGCCAGCCCATCGTTCCACGATGAGCTAAAGTTCGTGATGTCGATGTTGCGATAGCCGACGGTCTTGTTCTGGCACCACTTGAGCAAAGCATTGCGCTTCGAGCCACCGTTTTTGGCCAGCATATTGAGCGGATCCTTGCGTTCACCTGAAGTTTATACCAAATCGAATCAATATTTATATGGCATGAACAAAGAAGACTACCAGACTAGCTGATTAGAGTGAATGAGCTGTCCAAGTGACTTGACTTGAAGCAATTAGAGCACTTAGCTCTCATCAACTAAGTGTATAGCATATATATATATGAGTGTACTATATATATATATATATGCCACTCTCTTTGTTATAAGGCACCATCACTTACCGCTGATTAAGGATTTTGAGACATTGCCAAAGCTGAGGCTGCTCACGAGTGCGCTATTTGGCGTCTGAGCTGGCGTTGTCAGGCTGGGCGGCTGCTGCTGTAGGCTGCCGGGTGTGTTTGGTGTGGAGCACTGTGTTGACGATGATGTCACGCTTGTCATTGACTGTTGCGACAATTGATGCTGCAATTGCGGCGGCTGCTGTTGCTGCTGCTGCTGCTGTTGTTGTTGCTGTTGTGTTGCTTTGGTAGTGTTAGCTGCTGTTGCTGTTGCTGCTGGTGCTGGTATGGCTGCGGCCGAAGCAGTTGCTGCTGTGTTCACATTCACATGCAGATTGCTGCTCTGCAGCACAGGTAGTCGGAGCTGTGAAAAAGGGAAAAATAATTCAAATATCTCTTCAATGCGAGTCCTTGGCAGGCACAACTTACACTCTCGTGCCAGTCACTGGATCCGGGCAGTATAATGGGCGTATTACCCGTTTCGGGCGTGCCGCTGTTTAGACTCGACGTCGAACTATAATGTGATTCGGTCTCGTCCGTTTTGCCCTGCTGCAAAATGATATTAAAAGGGACATTAGCAAAGGAACCGTAGCAAATTGTGTGCCCAATGTGATATCTACCTGTTTGTTGTTTTCGATGCTCTCGATAAGTGTCTTGACGGACAGCCGAGAGTCCTGTCGACTAAAGCTGAGCTTGCTGCGTCGTGTTGCCATCTCCTGCTGCACGGAGGTCAGCACCGATTGCTGCGTCTCCGTCTGCTGTGTTTCTGTAAAGGTTTCTGAGGGTAAGTTATGAATCCAGCGATCAGAGATTCTCTTCATTTACTTACGCTGCTTGGTTAGTTTTTCCAGCTGCTGCTCGAGCAGCCGGATCTTTTCCTTCTGCGTCTTGTTGTCGAGCACCAGCTGCTCGCGTGCGCTGAGCGCCTCAGTCTTGAAATCGTTGGCAACACGCACAGTCATTAGGAGATCCGCCTGGAACTGTTGCCATTCGTCAGCGTCGCGTTTACGCAGCTGCATCTCCTTCTCCAGGCGGGATTCGCTCTCCGTCAGCTGCAGCTCCACATCGCCCAGGTGCCGTTGCGTTGCGGTCAGCAGCTGCTGCAGCTGTGCCTTGTCCTCCAGATGGCATTTGCACTGCACATGCAGCTCGTTGATGCGCTCCTCCATGGCCTGGTAATCCGCAGCCAGTTTGTCCTTCTCGCATTGCAGCTGCTCCAGCCGATACTCCAAATGGGAGACAGCGCACTTGGCATTGTTCTTGGCCACCTTGCACTCCTCGGTTAGGCCAGCGATTTGTTCGCGCAGGCGACGCAATTCCGCCTGGCTGCGCGACCACTGATCCTGGAGCTCGGCCAGCCGCTCCTCAAGCGCATCCTTCTCGCGGCGCGCCGCATCGAGCACATCACTCAGATCAGTCTTATCGCCACGTGAGAGATCAGCCTCCAGCTCTTCGATCTTGGAGCGTGCATTCTCCAACAACGTACTCAGCCTGCTAATCTCAATGGCGCGCTGTGAGATCTCCTCCTTGGCCAGCGAGAGTTGCGCTTCGGTCTGCTTACGCTCGGCATTGGCCGCATCCAGCTGCGAATCGAGCAGAGCGTTGCGCTCGCGCTGCCGCTGCTGCTCCAGTTGAATGGTGTCGCGCGATTGCCGCAGCTCGGCCAGCTCGGCGTTGAGCTCCTCCTGCTTCAGCATCAATGCCTCACGCTCCTCCTGTGTTGTCTGTATCAGATCCAGCAACTTCTTCTCCCGCTCCGTGGTGGTCGCCTCAGCCTGTTTGGTGTCGCGCAGCAATAGCTCCTGCAATGTGTTGATTTGGGTGCGCGACTCGTTCAGCATTTCCGTTTGGCGGCACAGCGACTGAAAGAGCACATCCTTCTCCTCGGCGAGGCGCTCGTTCTCCGTTTGTGTGTCGCTCAACTGCGTCTGCAGGTCGGCCAGCTCCTGTAGCGTTGCCTGCAGCTCTTCATTTGTCGAATAGTGCGTCTCCTCCATCTGTATGATCTTGTCCTGCAGGCATGCTACTGAAATCTCGCTCGAGGACGAATGCTTATCCCAGTCCGGCGTAAGACATGGCGTGCCATCGTGCGCCGCTTCGTTCAGCTATGGAATAAGAGCCATTCGTATATATGGAATACGTATATATGTATGTATATATATTTATTTCTATACTCACATTTGGCAAAGCTATGGAAGCAGGTGCTGAGCTATGCAAGCGTTGCGAGTCTTGAATGATCTGATGCTTCTCCGCGTCCGACAATGGCGAGTTGACAACGTCCCGCAAGCGATTGCGCAAAGATTCATTTTCATATTTCAAATTGCCGATCTCCATTTGTGATTTCTCTAGTTGACTCTATGAGCAAAAAGTGTGAGACAAATGCAAAATTTTTATTTATTATTTTGATAAAATTTTCTAAAAAATGCCTAACTCTCCTTCTCTCTCTCTCTAAGCAAATGAAATGAGCCCACTCGAATTCTCCCGTTCAGGTCGAGCCAAATCGTCGGGGCCTACTTGGATGGGTTTATTTTTTGAAATTCAATTGTAATAAGGTTTTCCTATTCTACTTTTTATTACTGTGTGTAATTATTGAGGCATATTGTGTGTGCATACTTATGGCACTCACTGGGGTCTGGGGTCGTTCGCTGTGCGACGATTTCTCAATTAAAGGAACATATTAAATATCAAGAAACTGGCTAAAGTAACGAAGCGCAACGACTAGAATCAAATGCAGCCAACAACAACAACAACCTGGGTTGATAGCAACGATTGTTAGACAAGAATTGACAGTTTTTTTTGTGTGGTTAGTTGACGAACCGACACGCTGTCTGGGCCCAGCTACAGTGAAAGCTCACATTTAGTTAATCATGCTGCTTAGCAGGTGATAGACAGAGCAGTGCACTAAGCTAGGTTAGTAGAAGGAAAAATTAAAGATTCATAGAGGGAGCTACAAAAGTCGAATGTGCTTTTTGGTAATGTCGTTCTATGTTATTCCTGTTGCAATATATTAGTTTTATCTTTATCTTTGGCATGCAAATGCAGAATGTGGGGCGAACAAGATGTAGTGTCAAACTAGATTTTTTAGAAGGGCTTCAGTCGACCGTAAAGTGTTCTAAAATTGACGAAATTAAACATACGGACAGACAGGTCTGGCTTTAGCGACTCCGCTCATCGCACTGATCAAGAATCTGCCACGCCTCCTTCTATCTGTTACATGACTTTCCATTTTCAATGGATGCAAGGTCTTAAATATCATGTCTTATAGTCTTATATCCTGTAGAAGTCTTATACATTTTTACAATGCCATTACAACCAATGCCAGATTACAACCATCTATACATTCCTTCCACATTGTTCTAATATATATTGTTATTATTATCTATAACATCTATATGCCAAACGTTGGCGAATCAACATGGATTGTAGGCTAGCTCTAGTATATTTCTAAATTCTCTTCCTAATTACTTGCAGAACATAAATTCTGAACCAAGGCATGGTATAAAAATAACTATTTACATAGCGCAACTTATAAAAATCGAGTACATATTTTGACAATGTCATTTGAAGATAGACAGTCTATATCAAATATTCTGCTCAAGTTATCCCATCATAATGTAGATTTTTACAATGAATTATTCTTATTTCTAGCAGCTCTTATAGCCATACAATTAAGAATTCCTATTGTAGAAGCTCAGCTTCAGGAAATTTCCCTTTCATCTGCAACTGTAGCTATAGCAGAGTGCATATTATAAACGAATGAAAAATTAATAAATGGCAGCTTAACAATTCAAATAGTGCAACTACAATCTATGCAAAACATTGCGCCAATCTCTGCCTACAATTAATTATGCCTATCTCTAGCCGTTCTTTTAGTCTATTTGAACTGCTTAACAAGGATCGTAGGACTAGGACTTTTTTATAGCTGATATCTAAATCCTTTTCCCTTTCATTTTTACCTGCATCTTGAGCAGTTCGTTCCGCAGTTTGTTCACCTCGCTTTGGTATGGCAGCAGCTCTGTGATGCGTGTCTCCAATTGCAGTTGCTCGCGTCCCATTCGCTCCAGCTGTATGTGCAGCTCCTGCATTTTGTTGTTAGCCTGAAATTGTTAAAGATATATATATATTTATAATTCGATTGGGCATTGTTGCTTCACGTAACGCACCTCTAACAGTTGCTGTTGTTGTTGTTCGTTGTTGATGAGTTGTTGTTGCTGCTGCTGCTGCTGATAGCTGCTAGCCGCAGCGGCTGCAACAGCAACCGCTGCTGCTGCGGCCGGAAAGGCTTTGCTGTTGTTGCTGCTACTGCTGCTGTTGTTGCCACTGACTGCGGCACTTGTTGCTGCCGATGTCGTTGTTGCTGCTGCTGCTAATTGCTGGTAAAAATCAGCAGCGGCAGCAGCAGCAACGCCGCCATCTTGCAATGCGGCCAATGCGCCGTTGCTGCTATTGTTATTATTATTGCTGTGACTGTTGCTGCTGTTTGTTGCTGGTGTTGGTGTTGGCACAGCCGCGATGGACGTCATCAGATTATGATGTTGCTGCTGCTCTAATTGCTGCTGCTGCTGCTGCTGCTGTGGCAATTGCTTTGGCTGCTTTTGTCCTTTAAATTTGGATTTCTTCTGCGGTAGAGTGTTGCTGAGCTGCTGTTGCTGCGCCTGGCGCCGCTGCTGTTGTTGTTGTTGTTGCTGTTGTGTTGTCAGCAGCAACGCAGCCTCGTCACCCACATCGACGCCGCGCTCGTAGGTCGCCTCGTGATTTGAATAAAATTTTGTTGTTGCTGCTGTCGCTGAATTGTTTAGCTGCTGTTGCTGCAACTGTTGCGCCTGCTGTTGCTGTTGCTGCTGCTGCTGCTGCTGTGGCGGTTGCTCATGCGCAGTGTTGAGGGATGTGCTGGATTGCGACTTCTGTCGATTGTTGTTGGAATTCTGCTGCTGTTGCTTGTGCGAGGAGTTGTTAGAGGAGGCAGAACTCGAGGTTCCTTGTCCTCTGCGGAATAACGACTTTAATTTAATCATTTTGTGGTATTATTAACTAGCCGCGATCGTTGGCGTATAATTTTACAAAACGTTAATCATTAACTTTTAACTTCGAATTTTGTAATTGTTGTTTCCTTGTTTGTTTGTTTATCGTTGCACTTAAATTTTGACAACGTCGTCGTTCGTTTATCGTTCTTAAAATTATTCGTTATCGTTCTATGCTGTTATCACACGTTAAGTCAGTTTTAACACTCTGCTCAGTGGGCTATGCGTTTGTGTATGGGTGTGTATTTTCATTTGTGTATGTGTGTGCCAGTGTCAGTGTCAGTTAGAGAAGCAAGAGAAGAAAGTCAACTATCTATCTGCTAACGATATTCGCAGCCAATGCAATGCAAGTGAAGGCGAAACCCAAACGATGAATGAAAGTTCAAAGCAGATGCTAATAAAACAGCGCGCAACTGTTGCATGCCAACTAAAAACAATAACTCGTTTCAGTTGTTGTTTTTGCTACTGCTGGCTCCTCTGACAATCGCATGCATTGTTGTTATTGTTACGCTGCGCTCGTGCTCTCAGTGTGTGCAAGAAATTTGTGAGTGGGGGAGAAGACAAGAATGTCAGATTGACTGAGCGAAAGCCATATGGATAAATACAGAGAAAGAGAGTAACAGTGCACTGTTATGTTAACAGCGGCCGAGTCAGCACTAAGATAAAAAACTAACTAAAATCACGGTCACCATCATTAATATGCGACCAATAATTATTTGCAATTGATATTCAAAACACAAATGGGACTCAAATTGCATACGTTGGACTGACGTACATTAATGCTAAATATTCGAATGTATCTATAAATATATATAAATTGCATATGTGTATATGTATGTATGAGTGTGAGTGTGTTTGTTCATGTGGTTCAGTTTTCATTGCCATCAATGTGGCCAGCGTGTTGATTACTCATGTAGCGAATTGAGAACTTGAAATGTGCAACAAGATGGGGAAGTACTACGTATAATCTACGCCCTTCATACACACGCACACTCACTCACTTGTATGTATGTGTGTGTACCATAAAAACTGCCTTTTGCCCGTTTATGGCCGGCCGGCCCAATGGTAGCCATTATTCAAGATTCTGTTAACTAAGGTTGCGCGAAGAGTTTGAAGAACATTTAGTGCTCCCATTGCGATATGACGTCACATTATCAAATCTGATCATTTTGTCATTAGTTATTCTCAAAATCAAAGCTCAACCAAACAAAATTGTGAACATTTTTATTGTTTATCTTATGAGGAAATTTATTTAAATGTTCTTATTAATTCTGAGTTTACAGCAGCTGTGACGTCGCATTCGCAATCTAACAACTTTTTGCCGTAACATACAGTGGCTCCATCGCCAAATCGGACAAGACTATTTATTTATTTCAATGTG
>NW_022046090.1:37626-54069 GCF_001654015.2 Drosophila navojoa | reverse complement strand
TTCTTAGGGCTAATATAAGGCTTTTTTTGGGCAACTCGGCCATGCAAATCATATCGGTGCAAAGTATTGCGCACTGTGTTGTCACACACATCCTTTCCAAAGTTTGTTTTTAATGACATCCTCAGTTCTTTTGCGGTTTTAAAGGGATCAACCTTAATTTCCCTTATAATCAACCGCTCTTCTCTTGAGTTTAGTCGCTTTCTTTTTCCCTCCTGGCTTTTGTTAATTAACCTTCCATCTTCCCGAAACCTTTTTATGATATCATGGACGGTAGATTTGCTTCTTCCGACCAGATCTGCTATTTCCCTAACGGGTTTGCCATCAAAATGTAGTTTTAATATTATTTGGCGTGCCTCAACACCAGTTTGCTTCCCACGTGGAGCCATTTCGCAAAAATTATTTGTGTTACTGTCACTTATGAGCTCGAGAACATAACGAAAAGCAATAAGCAAAACGAAAACGAAAATCTCCGCCAAATAACGGATCTTTTTCTTGCAGTTTTCTTTTGTCCGATTTGGCGTTGAAGCTCAAAATCGGTCTGTTGTTCGTTTTTTAAAATAAAAAAAATGTTGCCGTTTAAAATTACAAAAATTTTTTTTTGTTTTAGGAGGCCAATACATAATAGATTTAAGAAAAAATATGAAAACTGTAAAAAATTAACTTACTGCTAAAGAAAACACACATTGAAATAAATAAATAGTCTTGTCCGATTTGGCGATGGAGCCACTGTATCTCGCAATCCGAAATCTGTTTCTGCCCACACGAATAAACGCAATGTTGTGTTTATTTTGTTTAAAGGCTTTCAAGTTTTGACGACACCGCGACAGTTAAATTGAAACACAAACATGAAAAAAAAAAAAACAAATATGACATCATGCACGCAAATCTGATCTATGTCGGGCTGTCGCATTTTCGTTAATTACTGGCGACACACAACATGCGACTTTAATCAGGTGCGTGGGTCAATTATACGTGTGTAGATATGCAATACTTATATGAACATGCTTGTCTTAATAGTACTACTGTGTGAGTGGCTTTGGTTTATCTATCTGTTTGCATTGCGATAAGTGCTATTGCCATTAGATAATTACAAATTACCACAAGGGGAAAAGAAGGCACAGAACTAAGCTCGTGAACTCATTTGGCGTTTGAATGCTAATTAACAATAATAATAATCAAATATGCAGAGCACGCGCGCCTACTTAACACACATTTTGCAACACTGCACATATAGCAGCAGGAGACAGAGAGTGTAGACTAAACAGGACTCGAACGTATGTGAGTGTGTGTAAAAAGAAATAATAATGCAAATACAAATGAAATTGTTGCTGCGGCAACAACTACAGACGAGAGCTGACAAGAGAGTAGATTAAAAAAGAAACCACAGCACTTCAAGAATGTCATGCGTGTAATTCACACAGAAGAATAACAACGCAGCAGAGCAGCAGCAGCGCAGCTTGAGCCGTAGCAACCGCTTAACAATGAATTGAACTCACACACACACACACGCTCTTTCTCTCACGCAAATACTACAGAGCCAAACATGGAGACACGTACACACGCTCTGGATTTCGATGTTTGCACACACACACACTAACATACATTTGTATAAGTGCGCCTTTAATTGTTTGCAACAAATAACTGTAAAAGAGCCGTAAACCCTTTTTTGCACATATCACTCACACAAACGCATAAAACATACCAAAGCAAAGTGCTAGTCATGTAAATAACTTAGAACATAAGTACAAGAAAAAAAAACAAACAAAAATAAAAGACAAGAGAATAAAAACAGCGCGCACGAAAACAGAGCTGAGAAACTGACAACAAACGCGAACGCGACGCGACGCGCGTTTTCTGAACGGGTCAACTGTCAGCAGTGTGACCGTAGCTGTAAAACGCCAAAGTTTGATTCGGCGCGCGCGTCTGTTAACAACAGCCCGATGTTATGCATGTAGATAACAGCGCATGCGTAGCGTGCTGTTCAATACTATTTACTAATGTGCTTCACAGCACTGCAACAACGCGCGAATTATTTAAAAGTCAAAATACAATTAAGCAGCCTTTCCATTAAATTTCAAACCTATTTTGTGGAGAAAAAAACTTTTATAATAACTTTGGAACAAAATCAAGACAGTTCGGTTGGTCAATATTTTTTTTTTTAATTTCCCTTGTCTAATTTTTAAAAATTCGTGCAACACGCCAACGTGGTCAAAATTATGGCGTTCTTTAAGAATGTGTTGAGTGGCAAAGTTAAACGAAGCACCGTAGTAGAAGAAAAAGTAAGAGATAATGAATCTGACACGCAAATAGCAGATATATTCGAGGATGGACAAAAATTGACGGCACTCGAAAACATTGGATCATCCCTGACCACATTGTGGAGCAGTTGCGGCCTTAATGTGGGTTCCAGCAGTAATTCTCAGATAAGACGTTAGTTTTTCCATGTCCTAAGAACTGAAAGCAGCCTAGAAAAAACAACGCCAAACACTTCAAACGAAATACCGAGCGCAACTAAAACTGGGGTCACCATATTGAGCGAGAGTTATCTACTAAAAATATCTACTAAAAATGTGCGAATTCAATCCACAGGCTATGCAATAATAATAATTCAGAATAATTCAGATAGATGTAACCTTTCCAATATAAATTGATAATATTTAGTATACATATATTCAAGTTTGAACATTAAAAATGCATTGATCAATAATACGCTGTCTTACACATTTAACATATTTACTTATACCTGATCTCCGAAGTATAAAATCTGATATATCTTTAGATTGCATAAGATTGATCACATTGGAATTTTCATTTAATCAATTAGAAAATAGTTATGTTTAGTAAAATGAGTGCTTATTATCCTAACCTAATAGCAAACAACGTCTTCTATAATATTGGACTTTAAACAACAAAAATCCCTCAAGAGGTGTATAGCTATAGTAATTGAATCTATATAATTCTAGTTCAGGTTATATATATTATTCTTACCTCAGTGGGCGTATTAAACAAAGTTTAGAATTTATTCTTATCTCTATACATACATATGTAGTATTGTTTTGATTGGTTTCCATAAAATTGCTTTGAAGTATACAGAAAGTAAATAAACCTATATGTGACAAATGAAGGTCGCACGAATAGAATTAATTAATCATATATTTCTTTTCGAGAGACCAGCAGCTATAACACCAAGTCAATATACTCTTCTCAACGCGTGAGCGAGCCTGAAAATAGGTACAGAGAGATGGAGGGAGAGCTAGGGGAAAGGGGACCATTTCTGTATCGATTACACAATGTCGGCTCACTCATGGGACGCTCGGAGAATTTCCCAGGCGCTGATGATCTGGGGCCCCCTCTGGGCCAATCAACCAAGTAGCCGGCCATTGATGACAGTTGAGTTTCGTTTTCTTTTATACATCATATCATGTCATATCATATCATATATGTACATACATATATAAGAACATATTCATTTCTTTTTCTTTTGTATTCTTTGGCATTTAGCTGCGAGACGGTCGCAATCAGCAATGTGCTCAGGTAGTAGATACGGTAGATTACTCGGGTTCCATTCTGATGTCTTACTTTTTTGTTTTCATCATCATCAGCGCTTTGGCTCCGGCCGTTGGCGGCGGCGTAGACCGAATTGTTTAGACCCGATTGCTTCTGCTGCGTGCGCTTATCGAGCTGAGCTGGACAGAGGCGAGGGGGGCACCGGAACCGCAAAAGCCACAAACCGCGTCGGCTCGGTATATATGTATGTATATAGATATACATTTTTTTTCGCTTCTTTTTCCTTCTATTTTGTTTTGTTTATTGTTTGGGCCTCGGTTTTTGGTCAGCAAAGCTAGCCAGTCCGACGACTCATTGAGGTCTATGACCATCCGCAAAACAAATGTCGCTTATCGCGCGTCGCTTAGAGCCGTCGCTGATACCGCCACTGGCGGTGGGTGCCCTGCTGGCCACCCAAGCCTAACCCCCGCTTGCTGTTGCACCTGTGATCCGCGTTAACGGATCGCATTACGTTTGGCTTTGGCAGCGGCACCTGAGAAACCCAATGGGCAGTTAACTAGTCAGACGGACAGACAGTTAGACAGACGGCCAGCCAGCCAGCCAGTGAGCATGACATAAGATTATTAAAGAAAGGCAGTTAAATATGTTGCATAGGGCATGCCCGACTGCTAGATATCTATTGGACTACAGAGTCTATAAATATGTAATGCTCACCAGCAAGTGCATTGATTATAAACTATATGTATTTCGACCGTAACAAGATGATAAAAATCTTAAGGTTTATACTTTTTTGCTTTTTGAGATATTTCATATTTACTAAGAAAGTAAAAACTATCAACATTTCTGGATAAATTGATAAATCGAAATGAGTTTCTTAAGCTGTATAACGGGTTTGCTTCTGCTCTTTGACAATAAACCCTAAACATTATAGCTGAAATACGGTTTGTTTCACTTGTTATTGGAGCACAAAGTCTCGTTGCGACTTGATTTATAGTTTCAGAAAACTATACCACAGACCGAGGGGAAAACGCATATGTTATAAAAACGTGAACTGAAGGCGTTTTCTGTGCTTTTCTTCTCACATTTATAGACCCATTTGTCCCGTTTAATGGGTATGAAAATAAAAACTAAGCGCTAGCCCAGAAGACGCTTTGAGCGCCGATCCAGTCTATGGGCATTCACTTGTGTTTGCTCTGCGTTTGTCTCTTCTCTTCTTGTTCGTGCTCGTTTGTTTGTCGCTTTGCCGTTTTGCCTCTAGAGTCTATGTGCTGCACGTTGCTCTACAAATTTGGGAGTGTACGCAATAGGGCCGTCGATTATGCATATATAATTAGCTGCCTAATTATACAATTACTAATTATGATCTAACATAATCTACAGTTGTGTTCAGTAGTAGTGCTGCACAATGTACACAAAAAGTATTATACAATGAAGAAACGGTACATTTTACCGTTGTAAAAGAGCAGTGAATAAATTTTGGGGAATCTAACGTCTAGAGAGAAGTAGCGAAATAAAAGTCAAGTCACATTACTATTTTCAAGAACATAGAACATAATCTCTTATTGGACATGTATAATCCAAATCAATTTATCACTCATGAATTTTGTATATGTAAAACGAAATAATTTCATATTCAATCAAGCTAATTTTCAATCAAATTCATTAAGCAATATCAATGGGGAGTGCCTTTAACGATATCAAATTATGATCAATAATCGATGCTGATTAAGCCGTTAGCTCGATTAACTAAATCGTTTTGCATTGTTAATGTCATATTTAACTAAACAGTAGCCAATTAATGTCAACATAGAGTGCTTAGTTAGTCGTTGCTCCTATTCATGCCTCGTCTTTTCTCCTCCCATTATACCCCTTACCATTCCAGTTTGCATGCTCGAAATATGCTATGTGTGTGTGTGTGTGTGTGTGTGTGTGTGTTTGTCGCACGCTTTGTTCGCATTTCTACCATATGCTAAACATTTCGCGGCGCTTGTATAACGCTCTTTTATTGTTCGCTTGTCAAGAAAAAAAAAAAAAAAAAAAACAACGTATTTTTAATCCGTTTTCATTTCGTTTCTCGATAAAATAAAGTTTATTTATTAGAAAAAAAAAAAAATCAAAATGGTTTCATTTTTACTCTAGCTATTTAGGTAAAAATAGAAACTATCGTTTTTTATTTTGTTTATTGTTGTTTGTCGTCGTGTTGCTGTTAGTTGTTATTGTTGGATTTCTAAACAAATTTTTGTTTAATATTTATATATCGCTAGTTAATGATTTACGTTTTGCTTTCTTAGTGTTTTTGGTTGTGTCTATGGCTTAGAATTGGAAAGTGAACTTTACAAACAAAAATTTCACTCAGACTATATAATTAATGGGTTTTTAATTATCTTCAAAGTTCGCCAGCCAGCCAGAGATGGCGGGCAGCGATAGATAAAGATGGCTATAAATTGTAATAATTGTTCAACACTTACCCGTAAGAGAAGCAATGCAAAAGGCAGCTGCAATCAACAGTAATAATCAATCAACGGTACATTTAACATACATGTACACACATACATGCATACATATGTGTTGTTTGTTATTTGTGTGCGCGCGTATGAGTTTTCTTTTGTAGTTTAGCTAATACACTAAAATGCCGTTAGACGAGCACGTTGTTTAACACACACACGCGTAGAAACACTCTCTCTTTCACTCCTGCAACTGTAATAAGAAATTAAAGAATTGCTTATGCATATACACAAGTAAAATAGAAAAAAAAAGTTTGAATCAAATTTAAAAAAAAAAATCATGTTTATGTTTAAAACACAGCTGCTGTTGCACCAACATCAACGACTGCGACTACGACGTCGGCAGCGAAGCACACGTTAATTGCATTAGAAATTCGTATGCGTGTCGGGAATGAAGCCTTGCAAGACCTCAAATAAAAAAAAAAAAATAAAAAATAAAAACCAACTAATTAGCAATTATTTGCGGCCGGAGCTTATTTTAAGCATTTCTTTGGCACAACAATTCCAATTAGACAAGAGCAGCGCAAATGCCATTTGTTATTGTTGTTTGTCTGCTAGTCCCGTTATTTCTCATACACACAAACAGCATTGGCGTAGAGCACAAAGAAATGAAGAGGAGGCTGAGCGGCAGACTTTGTGACCTCGACTTCATCTTGGACTGCACTGCACGCTTGATAGCCAATTAATATTCATTAAATAGATTCCGAAGATGATGTTGCTGTTGTTCTTGTTTTATTTATAGACGAAATGCAACGCGACATACAAATAATAGGTCGGTACTGACAGCAATTGCTGTTATGCTTATTGTATGTACTATCCAAAACACGAACACACGCGCTTATTATTATTTCTTTTAAATATTCTTGTTTCTATAATTTTTCTGTTTATTGCAGACGCTTTTGCTGCTCGTATGGCAGCAGCATTGTCTTTGGTTGTTTGTGTTTGCTGCAGCGGCGTCTGTTTCTGCTCACTGTCAGTGTGCCCGTTTTATGATTTACGTAAAAATACCAAGACATAACGTACTATTCCAATTTAGATTATTTTAGCTAGAGTTTATTTTGCAATAATAAAAAAAAAAAAAAACAACAAAAGAACAGTACATTAGGCAAAATATCAACTAAATTATTAGTAAAGTTCAGTCCTTCACACGTTTCACGTCTTTTGAGTCGAATGGTACTTCCTCTACTTTGGAAAATCCTGAAAAGCGCATAATTTTGCCGGTACCTTCCGCTCGAATATGTCTGGCAAATTGTTGTGCCGGAGACAGAGCCATTTCCTCCTCCGTTTTGTAGCCATAATACTTGGCCCAATCGTTGCGGCCAGTGTAGACCATATAGCATACAAAACCAAAAGCCTGCCAGGCTAAAATTGCGTAGCCAATGCTCAAGCGACGCTTCCACATTTCTGCACGTTGCTCCGGTATTGGATTTGTATGTCGCCGTACAAAGCGACGCAGCCATTTCATTTCAAATAATGCCATTTCTTAAGTTTTATGTTATGATTTGTTATATAAACTTTTTCTATCTTCAGTTTAGCAACACGATATCCAGAATTATAAAATAGAAGGAAAACAGCTATCAGCTGTTCGGCGATAGAGATGTGCGATATTCTGAATAATAGAGTTGCCAGTGCAAGCAACGAGTCAGTTTAGTTGCCTGGTTGCCTGCAATTAACTCCAGCCACCTATTTATTGTAGTTGTTTTACTGAATACATCTGTTTTGCCATCCACTGCCGTCATTTACCGCCAATCGTCCAGAGTAATCAGCTCTGTTTAGCCACTAAAACGAGCTCATTTATAAAAAAAAATAAACAAAACACAAAAACAATTAAATTAAATTTGATTACTTTTTTTAATTAATGTTTATATATGAAGCGTATTTATGGAGTAATTTATATATATAAACAGACTATAAATTCATATTAGTTGAACATCTGATTGGTATCCAATTTTAGAACAGGTGGCAACTCCTTCAAGCGAATGGCGATAGAATTTTGTTTTTGTTATAACATAACATACAAAAGATACAAAAACTCCATTTTCAATTTCAATTTATCAAGCGACATCTTGATGTACATACGTCTCATTTAATCGAACAACGAGGGAGTGAATATGTAATACAATTTTCTATATACAAATGGTGTAATGTAGGCCTTCACGATATTTTGATATTCCCAAACAGAAAGGAAACATTTTCAGCCATTTGCTGCCATTCTGCAAGATGCCTACTGCGCAGCAGACGTCTCAGCAGCAGCACCAACAGCAACTTAGCAACGATGAGAGCAATGGAGTTAGCCCAGAACTGAAACCTGAGGAAGATAGTATGCCAAATTTATCAACACTCTCGTTAGATGAGCTGAAGCAGCTTGATCGAGATCCCGAGTTTTTTGATGATTTCATTGAGGAAATGTCTGTGGTACAGCATTTAAATGAGGAACTTGACTCCATGATGAATCAAGTGGAAAATATATCACGTAATTAGCAGATGAAACCATACACCCTAACAGAACTCTTCCAATAAGAACGTAATCAATTTTACAGGTGAAAATGAGAGCAAGGGCACTCATTTGGTCGAATTGAAACGCCGGCTTAGTGATGATTATACGGCACTTAAGACGCTCGGTGAAAAATGCGATCTACTAAATAAGAAGTACTTAAAGAAGTCGGAAGAATATGCTCCGCAGCACATTCGAGTAAATCGTGCATAGATATTGAAATCTTAATATCTGATTTGTAATCGTTAACGTTTTTTTTTTTTATACAGGAGCTACTGCAAATAGCCGCATCGAATGCGGATGGTGATTGTGATCGACATGTCGAGCATTTTCTGAATGGTAAGATCGATGTTCAGACTTTTCTCAACACCTATCAGAGCTCCAAGAAAATTAGCGCTGAGCGCAAGGCCAAGGAGGAGCGACTGGGCAGCCAGCTAACTGCATTAGAACGTGCTGGTATATAAGGAGTAAACGAAGGAGGATAAAACTGCAATAACTTTCTCCCTCTACTTGAGCGATCACCTTACTCGTTATTGTTTTATACGATTTGGTTTATTACAAATCCGCAATATATACATACATACATACATATATGGAGATTAAGGAAATATCCGTGTATTGTAGAATTTGATCGCTTGAGATGTGTGTAAAATCTAGTTATATTTATATTTACAGAATTAGTCGTTAGTAGCAGTTAAGTCGATAGGGCAATCAAATTATGGTTAGTTGCATTTTACTATAAAATTTGTGTAATAATTATTGTATCGTACTTGTCGACTGTGTGCGACTGTCCATATAATTAATTATCCAAAAGAATGTATGTATATGCATGTACCAAGGAATTATAACGTGTATGACTTAAATATATTTACAAACATTAAAGTTTCACCTGAACTGTGTTCTGATTAAATATTAGTATGTATCTCAAGTAGAAGTAGAAATAAATAAATCAACACAAATACATTGTGCTTTATCAAAATTTACTCGTTTCTCGGCTAGCTTCTTATTTTCAATATTCTGCCGCCAAATGTCAGCTGACTTGTGTGGCAACGCTGCTTTTTATGGATCGGTAACACTGTTTCAAAAGTTAACAAACACTAAAATATTGATCAGTGTTCGTAAATAGCATAATTAATCATTTCCTTCCCGCCAATATCGCAGTTGCTGCTCAGTAGCAAGTTAACAAAAACTTGTCAAATCGGATAAAATAGATTTGTAAGTATGAAAAAATGTCTACTTTGCCGCTCAGATGCTGAAGATGAACTGCGTCTCGGCAAGCTATACATTCATGGAGACATTATCGTTCATCAAAACTGTCTAGTATGTATCGAGGAAACCCAACCAAACAAGAGTCAACATGTATTTACAAGTGCGTCCAATTACAGTATTTGAGCTCAAATCTCATTCAACGGGGCAATTCGCGCAATGGCATTCTAAACTTTACATATAAGGATATTATGGCTGAGTGGGAACGTACCAAATGTGTCGTAAGTAATTTGCAAATGTTATGCTTCAGCCGCAGTTTCGGCGAAAAGACCTTGAAAATTGTTTATGCATGCCTGTACATAGTTCTAGCGAATTGCATAGAAGAAGAAAAAGCCGCATAGTGTGCGTGTTGTCGCTGTGTGTTCGAACAAAAAATTAACATATACATACATATAACATAGCAAGCACGTATACAAATTCAAACGAGTCTTTGCGTAGTAAAGTTTTTGCTTTCACATTAGTAGCATCGTGCTGTAATAAATAATATTTTATTTAATATAAAAAAAAATTTACACGTAAATAATCTTACCATTGCAGATTTGTTGCTTTTGTCACACCGGTGGAGCAAATATTGGCTGCTGCAAAGCGGGCTGCCGCAGAAGTTTCCACACTTATTGTGGAGTAGAGAATCGTGTTCAAAATCAATTTATTGGAACATTCAAATCGTTCTGCAACATGCATGTTAACACATATAATGAAACCCCCAAAACCGATGAGCAATGTGCGATTTGCTTTGAAGACTTGTTGAAGAGGAGGGAACGATTCTGTCGCACCCAGCATATTTTTGGCAAGTGCTGCAAGAATGGCTGGTACCACAAGGACTGCTTGCAGCGCTACGCCAATTCGGCTGGTTATTTTTTCAAGTGCCCACTATGTAACGACATTACCGAATTTAAAACGGTTACCTTCTGGGGCATCTCAGTGCCGAATCGGTAAGTTTAATATGAACAATTCTCTCTCGTCAGTTTTCCATATGATTGCTCCCTGCTGCAGCGATGCATTGTGGGAGGACAATGATGCATATGCCGATCAGATGGAGATACCCACTGACTGTGTTGCCCAAAATTGCGTCAACCCGTCTGGACGCAAGGGTAACTTGCGAACTTTATTATACTGTCTATTGTGTGGCTCCAATCCGTCACACACAATGTGCACAATGATGAAGTCCGAAGACTATTGCTGTGAGGCCTGCTCCGGCGTCTTACATAAGCCAGATGAGGCCAAGCCTAACAAAGAGCATAATGATGCGGATCCATTAGAAGATTTTGTTTTCAGGGCAAACACAATAAGACTCAACCCAACCAATCAGCCTCAGACAGAGACACAGGCACCGCAGCCACAGACACTGACACTGCTCTGTGCCCAAGACACATCCGATTCCGAGGACTCCTCGGGATCTGATTCAGACTCGGAATCCGATTTCGATTGCTTTCTATCACAATTATCAAAGCAGACAAATGAGAAGGAGAACGTTGACATGGCAGGTGCAGTGCCAACCATACCACCAATACCAGCACCAGTACCAGTACTGGTATCAGCACCAGCACCAGTGCTGGTACCAGCACCACCAGTATCAGGCCCATCGCCTGGGAGCGATGGGTCACCACCACCACAACTTCGACAAATTTCAATACCAGCTACACCACAACCACAAGCACAACCCCTTAACATTAATATGATTCCGTCCATTGATGAACCGTTGCGCATGCGCAACCGTCGTCGAACAGCTCCGACCGCTCGCCGTGCTCAGGACACTGCTACTGAACCGAGGCGTTTGCGTTCACGCTCAAATAACAATCGTGGACGTCCGTCGCTATCACCCGAGGCCGTGGATCGGCGCAACAACAACGAGGAGCGCGGCTCCGCCCGTAACCGTCGTCGTACTCAAAACGATGCTGAAAATACTAATACAGGGACTTCGCGCGGACGCTCGCGCATACGCACATTTGGATCGCAGGTGCGCAGCCGTGGCCCTTCGCCACTTGATATCTCGTGTGTGGCGAATCGCACTCGCGCTCGTTCGCGCAAGTAAATTTCTGGATCAGAAGCTGGTACATTATATACCAATGAATTGATATAAAATTTTTCCTTCAAGAATGTTAAGTATTGCATAAGGCGTTGATAGTTCTGTATTCCACATATCATATGCAGGCTTTTTTTTTATAGTTAATATTATTTTGTTTTGCATGTTTTGAATATTTTTATGTTTGTATACATTAGACAGAGAAGGAGAGAGAACTGCATCTTGCTCATGTTCATAGCAGAGGTTGAGACTTGAATTACTTTAACCACTATGGAGTATAAAAATACAAATTTAAATATATATATAAGGCAGTCACCCGTCTCATAAAATTTTTTTATATTATTATTATTATTTTTTTTTTGTTTATTTATTTTTTATTTTTTGTCGTCTTCATAGTCAAAACTGAGATAAAAACTAGATATTAAGAAACATTGTGATGACGTGAATCATGTTTATCAATATGAAATACCAAAATGGAAAACTGAGATACCAAAATGGAAATATGAATATATATATATTTTTTTGACTTAAATATATTTGTTTTATTTTTTATATGGATGGTAGCTCGTTTTTAAATGTACGAGATGATAGAGTATTAAAAAGAAACTGGAATTATTTTTATAATTGAATGTATCAATTTCATTACAGCTAATCAACGGTTCATTTTCTGAAGCCATTAATTAATATTTTAATAGATATTTTAATCTTTAATGTTGATAATATCATTTTTGATAGTATTTGTATACAACGATTATGCTTCTCATAATCGATATATTTTGTGTCGAAAAGCACCACAGTTATTTGTATATCGCTCGTACCATCGATATATCTATCGATGTATTTTTTTTCTATCCGTACTCCATTCCATATATATACGTGCGTTAGTAATAGTTTACTCATAAAATGCATATAATTTAGGGATATAAATTTAATTAATTTATTAAAGGCAGTCAGCATAGCAGGTGCAAAACAAACCAAATATAATTTAAACACTAAAGTGCATATATGTGTGTGGGATTTCAAAAATCGACGTCTAATAATAATATAAAAAGAGGAGAAGCATAATTTGCTGGCATTGTGTGTGCGAAAGAGACAGGTCAACTTGCTAATTTATTGTGCGTATGCGTTGTGTTCGATGTCAGTGTGACATTAATAGTATTTGTATTATTTCTAAATATGCACAGTAGCCAGAGCCCAAAATATTCAACGTAATCAGCATTAGCAAAAGTTCTACAGCGCTTCCACCGATACACCAGCAACAGCCGAAGAAGAGAAACAGCCAACAACAATAACAACAAGTCGGCCTCTGTCTGACATTTTAATGCCGCCTCCCCAATCGAATTGCTGATAAATACATGCAAAAAGCAACACCAACATCAGTAGGAACAGCAGTCGCGTTAAGTGCTTTAACGCGAATTTAACGTAAATTAAATAACAAGTAACAAACTAAAAATCTTCGTACAACAACATTTACAACAATAGCGAGCTTATCACACGCACACGCCCGCAGCAGCAGCAGCAGCAGCAGCAGACGCAGAAGCAGCAGCAGTCGCAAGCAAGAACAACAGTTTATCATATTTAAGCGACCGGCGGCGGCAGCAGTGGCAGCAGCAGCCATCGTCAGCGCTGCGAGTGCGAGCGAGAGGCAGACGCGTACGACAACGTATATGTGTGCGGGTGTGTCTGTCTGTATGTGTGTGTGTGGGAGCAAGGCGCAGGCAAGGCAAAGAGAAACACCAACAACAAACAGCAGAAAGCAGTAACAACCGCAGCAGCAGCAGAACACAATTTTTTCCACAAAATTTTTGCATTGTTCAACTTGAACGCCAGCGTCAACCTTAACGCCGACTAACTGTAAATTACAACAGCAGCTCCAAAATGGCACGCCACTTTGATCATATGTTCAAGTTGCTTATAATTGGCGACAGCGGTAAGTGCAAATGCAAATACATACATACATACTTCCATACACATGCAAGCTGCTTCAATACAATCACACACACACACAACATACATATATTTTGCACATACAACAAGCTCGCATGCTTGTTTTTCACCTGCCCAATAGTGCAACAACAACGGTATAAATAGAAACAAACCATTAAAAAGCAAAAATAAAAAATAGAAAACATGCATATGCCTGCATGGCTTGTGCTCAATTCCATTTATGTATTTTCGGCATGTGTATTATTTTTTTTCGGTTGATTTCCTTGTTTGTGTTTTCTGTTTGGGTTAATCTGCGCCCAATCAGCTGTTCGTTTGTTCTATCTCCTTCTCTGTCTGTTGTTCCCTCAATGTGTAAGGTAAAACAACTTAGAAATCTGCTTAGCTGCTTCTAAATACATTAATTACTCATCTGTCTCATCCCGCCTTCCTCTCTTTCCCGCTCGCTCTCACTGCCACACTTTCGCCTTAGACTCCAAAACATTTTTATCGATGTAAATAAGGTTAAATCGATAAGAAAAGACATCAATAAATATTTGTTACGCAGTTGACTTACCTTTAATTAATAAATTTTTAAATAACATTTGTTTAATTTATTATTAATTGTATTCTTGAGTTGCATTTGCACCAATGTCGCCGTTTAATGCGAACTTTTATAAACACATCGCAAAGCAAGCCCTAAGGGCGTTTGGCGAATCGGCAATTGTAATTAGAGAGCTGCCAAACGATTTGTTGTTGTATAAACAGAATACCTTAACTATTGTTGCACACACTTGCACATGTAAACAAATGCATGTACATATGTATATATATATATATATGTATGTAATATATATTTACATAGATGCACATGTATGTGCACTCTAGCTCTTTCAATCGATCAATTTTACAATAGTCTGTTGTTTATTTCAGGTGTGGGCAAATCATCGCTCCTCATACGGTTCTCAGATGACACATTCTCGGGCAGTTATATAACGACAATTGGCGTCGACTTCAAAATACGTACCGTCGAGATCAATGGCCTGCGCGTCAAGCTCCAGATCTGGGATACCGCTGGCCAGGAGCGCTTCCGTACCATTACCAGCACCTATTATCGTGGCACGCACGGCGTCATCATTGTTTATGATGTCACGAATGGTGACTCCTTTGCGAATGTACGTCGCTGGCTGGAGGAGATTCAGAACAATTGCGACGTGGTCAACAAAGTATTAGGTGAGTAGCTAGTGGAAGTACGATCGAAGCAAGTTTTAATAATAATGATTTCAGTGGGCAATAAGAATGATGATCCGGATCGTAAGGTGGTCATAACGGAGGATGCGCAACGTTTTGCGCGGCAAATGGATATTGAGCTGTTCGAGACATCCGCCAAAGACAACCTCAATGTGGAGGATATGTTTCTGTCCATAACGCGACAGGTGTTGGATCATAAGCTGCGTACCGCCTCCGATGAACAGCAAAAGGATCGAATCATAATAAAACAGAACAAGAACAAGGGGAAATCTAACAAATGTTGCAGTTGAAAGCGATGGAGCAGCAGCGGCAGCAGCAGCAGCAGCACTAGTAGCGATAGCATGTTGACGAGGATACGTCGTGGGGGCGCGTAGTACAGGTTCATATGGCACACACACACATACACAACTTAAACATTGTTAGACAAACATATGTAGTTTACACACAAACACACACGAGACAATTTTTTTTGTTTTTTTTTTTGTTTTAATTTTTATAGATGCCTCAGAGCCATTAAAAGTGTAAAGCGCAATTAATTGTATTTAGCAATTTATATACATATTATACAGATACATGCATATATATATGTATACTTATATATATATATAGTATATATGTGTATATGTATTTATAAATATATACATATATGTATAAATTTAAAGTAAACAAGAAAACAAAAAATCAAATTGCATATTTATACAAGAAAATATATATATAAATATATATATAAGCAAAAAGTAAAAAAAAAAAACCAAGTAAAATTGTATTTACAATAATAACGAGAAATCAAACAATAAGTGGGAATGTGCAGCTGACACATTGAGAACAAATTTAATATATGGTTTTAAATATGGTTTATCCATCGCTGGCATTCGTCATGGAAACTTGAAATACTACAATTTTAGTATATATCAAAAGAAATATTGTTAAATTTGAAAGCAGATTGTATTTTTGCACACTTGCAACTATTTTTCTACAGTTCAGTTAGGCTGATCCTAACCTGCCTATGATCATATTGAGATCGTATATACATACATACATAGCTGATAACTTCCACATTTTTGCTAATCGACTTCCAAATAACTCAGTTCACTATTCATTTAGTTAATTAATTACAATGAGCGATTCATTTAATATTCGTGACTGTACATTAATTTGCAAATTATTTACGAATTGCCAATTAGATATGAAACTGATATATAATTTTTTGTATATGAACGTATTTTATATATACATATATATATATTTATATAGACTCAACAAAAATCGAAAATCTTATACATATTTGTTGTGTTACAACACCAAATATAATTATTTAATGGGCAAACTTTTAGAAAGTGCATAGTTAATTACTTCAAATATATATATGTGTATGTGTATATTTACCAATGTATATATGTATATGTAGTACTTGACTAGGGTTAGTTATATACATATATATATATATATATATATATATATATATATATATATAT
>NW_022046090.1:0-21308 GCF_001654015.2 Drosophila navojoa | reverse complement strand
TTTTTTTTTTTTTTTTTTTTTTTTTTTTTTTTTTTTTAACATAGATAAAGATAAAACAAAAAATATAAATAAAAAGAGAAAATGACTTCGTTTAATAATTAAAACATGCTAAAATAAATAAATACAAAAAAATTAAATAAATAAATAAATTAAAGATCAATTAAATCGAGTTGATTTACAAAAAATATAACAAATACATGGAGAAAAACTTTAAAATAAAAACATAAAAAAAGAAATAAAATAATTTAAATTAAAAAATATTTAAATTTAAAAAAAATAAAAATTACATAAAGAATAAATTATAAGTTATACAAAACTTACCAAATACGTATGAATGTATTCATCATATGTATAAGTCTGTCTGTAAGTAAATCTCAAGGTCTAAACGTGTTCAAGTGAGGCTGAACAAAATCAATTTTTCGATTATTCTCGATAAAAAAGTTATCGAAAAAATAAGACGAACTTGTACTGCGTTCTCTCAGTTCTCTAGCTTTTGTATCTTCTGAGATCGACGCACTCATACGAACAGACAAACGGACAGGGCTATAAAGACTCAGCTCGTCGTCCTGATCAAGAATATATACTTTATGGGGTCTCCCACGCCTCCTTCTGCCTGTGAGTTCAATGAGTTCAGGGTATAAAAATAGATCATTTTTTGACAAGAATTTTTTTTTAACTCTCGGAAATACCTATATGATATTATCCGTCATTAAGAGAGCTGCGATAGTTACTTGAGCAATTCGACGACAATTATATCTGTACCCTTGGAAAAAGAAAGAATTTATGAAATTAAAGGCGTTTTAAAGATATACATATCATACATATATACATATATGTATAATACATATATACATATATACATATATAGCTTAAGTTCAGACACTTAGAACAATTGAATTCGGCATTGTCAAAGGCCAGAACATTTGGATTATAATAGCTAAATGGAATAAATAATTTAGTAAAGTCCCACGAATGCATGTATGGATAAATTGTGAGTCAAAGAAAATGAAAAGAACTTATATAGATACCGTTAATGGATTGTATTAACTAGCTGACAGAGGACTCTAGAAGGAGGAGGGAGGGATGAGGACTGGCCATTAAAATTGTCAGGCAATTTGCATAAATCAACAGCAATGCGAATTCGTATTCGGACTCGAATTTGGATCAGCTATAAAGAGGACATGCTGGGACCTGTTCGGAGCACAGTGCAATAGCAGACAAGATGTTGACTGAGGTAGACTCGACTCGGGCGTTTCGGTATCAATGGTACCTCTGGCGATTCATTGGCCTCCATTCGCCACCATTGGATACGTTTTGGGGACGCCACTACCTGGCCTGGACCATTTTGGTCAATGTGGTGCCCATGTTCTATTTGCCGGTGTCGTTCTATATGGAATGCCTGGTCAGTCGCTCGCTGATCGAATTCTGTGAGACTTTCTACCTGGCCGTCGTCACCCTTGTGCATCAGATGAAGGTGATCAATGTGAGTCGGGTGCAACGCCATTTGCTGGAGCTGCAGGGCATCATGCGGCAGCTGGACGGACGCCTGCAGTCGGAGCCGGAATGTCAAGTCATACGCGACACGATCGACAAGTCGGAAAAGATCTGTCTGTATACATTGCGGCTGTTCGTCATGGTCCTGGCCACGGGCATTAGCTTTGCGGCCTGGTCAGACGAGCGCGAGCTGCCGTTTCCCGCCTGGATGCCGTGGGATTTTCAGAAGACCCTGGGCATTTACGCCCTCACATTCACAGTCCAGTGTGTGGGCATACTTATCCTCTCGTTCATTTCCGCCAGCAACGATACGTATCCGCTGGTCTATCTCGTCATGGTCGCTGCGCACTGCAAGGCGCTGGCCATACGCATCGCCAAGCTGGGCCACAATGCCCTCAGCCCGGAGCAGACGCATCAGCAGCTGCATACATGCATCCAGGATCATCAGACCATACTGCAGTACTAAGAATTATATTTATAAATATATATATATATATTTTGTTTCCAATTCATCCATTTATTCGCTTGCAGATTGATGAGAATCTTGACCACCTCCTTGTCGAGCGCCTGCATCATTCAGTTCCTCTGCACGGCCCTCTCTGTGTGCACCCTCTCGTTCATCGTCATCTACATTGAGATGAGCTTCTTGCGGGCATGTCATTTGATGTTCCTGTTAACGAGCATCATTATTGAGACCCTAATCGTTTGCTATGCCTCCGAGCAGGTCACCCACGAGGGCGAAGAGATGGCCAATGCGATCTATGAAACCAACTGGATGGATCAGCCGGTCCGTTTCCGGCGTACCCTGGTGTTCATGATGATGCGCTCGCAGCGCCCCATTGGCATTGTGGCTGCCAGAATTTTGCCTGTGCGCATGACAACACTGCTTTCGGTGGGTAGAGACGACGAACGAATAGACGGACGGAAGGCACGAGGGGAAGTATGCACACGTAGACGGGTGGATAGACATACATACGGAATGGAAGAAGAAAGAGCAGAGGGACGCAGAGACAGATAGACAGACGAAAGAGCAGACGGAAGGATAGACGGACAGACGGACAGGTAAGCGAGCAGATAGATGAATAGACGGACGAATAGATGGACGAACAGACGCACGGAGGGATAGACGGACGGATAGACAAACAAATAGACAGACGTATAGACAGACGTATAGACCAATGGACAGACAAACGAACAGACGCACGAATAGATGGACGGACATATGATCGGAGAAGTCAGATTGATAGATGGTCAGACGAGACTCCGGGCGGATCGACATATGGGCGGACCGATAGATGGGCAAACATTTACACGAACAGATGTATAGACAGACGGAGAAAAAGACAGACGGATGGAGAGACATACGAACGAATGGAGTAACAACTGGGTGAACGGACAGACGACAGACCCCTTAACGGAAGGACGGCGGTGTAATACATGTGAGGATGGGCTGTCAAACGAACCAAGAGACTGACCAGCATTCGGAAGGACCGACAGATGGGCAGACTGAAGGATGGACGGGCTGACAGATGGATGTAAATATAAAGGGACAAACTAGAATGTAGAGTCAGATATATATCCTTCGGCCCGCTAAGCCCAATCATATATGATATAGTTAAACTAGATATATCGTTTACTTGGTTTTTGTATTCCTATTTTTTTCAGGTTATCAAGGGAGCCTACACTATGTTCACGGTGTTGAAAGAAGCCAAAGCGAGGAACTAAATATGTAGTATATATAAGCAGTATACATGGGCAGTAAAGCCTTATGAATATCGTAGGACACACACACACATACATGCACATACAGAGAGCCGTACGGCTAGGCTTTATATTATTGAAAATTATTGGCACGCACTGTTAAGTAAGTAGGAGTCCTACCGACTGGAGGATACCCTCTACTGTAGTAGCGCAATCGGCACTCGAGTTGCTATTGATCTGAGCTGTACGATAAATATCGGCTTTCTAAAGAAGTTCACACTGTGAAGTTCACAATGTGAAGTTCACTCTTGCCACATGTAATGGCCGTTGTTGCCCATATTCCCCATCGAGTCAGTCGCTGGGCATGCGAAGCCATTGAAGCGAATGCTCACCCAATATGGCCATCGTCGGCTGGCGGCGTTCCGTATCGCTGGCCATGCCGGACTCAGCTGGATGCGTGCGTGTGTGCGTGCCGCCATTTTCATATTCAGCTGCCACCGGAAATGCGCATTTTATGCAAGTGTCACCCAATGGCGTCCAGCGGAAGTTGTTTATCTTATGCCGTTGCCAATGCCGCCAGCAACGCGGCGTATACGCGCTGGCCATTGATAATATAATTATGAAAGTGTCATGCGAATGGGAAAAGGACATATAGGTATATGTATGTACATATATATGTACATATATATATATATATACTAGGCACGAATCGGCTTGGCACAAACTGCTGGCCTGACGGTCTACACTTTTCTGCTTTAATTTAATTTCATCACCTGTTTAAAGCTCATTATGAATAAACACAATTTCTTATAAATCTATTTGCAAACAAAAGATATCCACATAAGCTACTTAGCGCACGATATAATATCATAGGCATGATGGCATTGATATTATATGACATGCTAGGCTCATCAGTGCTAATAAAGGGCATATAATAAGAATAACTTTTCGATACTTCGCTCTATCAATGTCTCCCCTGAGTGTTGGCAATTGTTAAAGGGAATGCAATTTCCCGATATTCTCCATATAGTGATATACTATATCAAGCTAGACTCATTTACCATTCATTGGCCTATTAAAGTTTAGTTGAACATGCGAGCAGAAGAGTATTCAACAGTCGGCCAAGTCTGCGGCAATTATCAGCGAATTTCATTTAACTGATTTTCATAAAATTCATGCAGATAATAGCCGTGTGTCTGGTTCGGTGGCCAAGCGGAGATAACTATCCTTTTTAGCCTTTTTATCTTGGCTCATTTTTTGCCGTTTGTTGTTGTCGTTGTTGTTGTTGTGTGCATGTCAACGGATTTGCGGGTCTGTGACTTTTATGAGCCTCTGACACTGAAACGTCGCGTCGCCATGGATAGCCCCCTCGGCCATGGACTTTTGAAGCGCTTATTACATAATCCTGCTGCTCATTATTAAATGCATTTACAGGATATTAACAAAAAAATTAAAAAAAAGAAGAAGCGAATAGCACCGCATGCTGCCATCCGCTTTAGTTCTCTCTCAATCGCCGCTCATTAAATGCAACAATTTTAATTGATGCCGCGCGCTGCTGCTGCTGCTGCTGCTGCGGTTGACATCCCGCTTATGAGCAAATCAGAGCTTACGCATTCAGCTTAATCATATTTGCAGAAATGTTTTCAATTAAACGACAATGAGACGCGCCGACCAAAGCCCGCATAAGTCGGTTAATGGATATGCGATTTACGATTTGTCATTGCGCCCGTAAATAATCACTGTTATTAAAATGGCCAACGGGCCACTCTATATCCGTATCATATACATATGTATGTACATATGTACGTATATTAAATCATTTCCACCATAAGCTGATACATTAATTACATGTATGTATATGTGTGTGTATGTGTATATATATATGTATCTCTGTATAAATATTTGGTATTGGCATTGCTCTAGATAGCTCTGGATAGGGTTGAGGCAATCGTGCCTAAAAATCCATCTCAATTTTTAATCTTTATTAGTTGCAAATCTGGATGAAATTGAGCTTAAGTTACACACACACACACAAGTGCATACATACATACATATCATAAATCAGCAGAGTTGTGCATAAATCCCAAGCTTAGCTTGCAAATAAGAATTGAGTGCTTCATTGCTTACGCTCAAGTAACACTCTCACTCGCTCTCTCTCCTTTTCCCTATTGAGCGCATTGCATTAAACTATTCGTATGACGACGCTCTCTTAACGAACATCGCTTGTGATGAGAGAGCAATTGCTTGCAAATAATTCCAAGAGGCAATGCAAACGTTCTTCACGCTCTTTCACTCACACTTCCATTTACATTCACATGTCCATGCTCAATTCCAATAAGCAACAGATATGCTTAGCGAATACAACAACCACTTACTTACATACCACTACATGCGCAAAGTACTTTTTGCTTGCTTTCACTCAACCAAACGGTTAGGGAGCAATCAGAGCGTAAAATAGCAACAACAAAAACTATTGCTAGCCGATCGCGAATGAGCTCGTGAAAGAAGCGAAGCAAATGACGCGCTCTGAGTCTTTGCGCACTGTGTGAGTGAGAAACGAAGAAACGGTAAACAATTATTAGCGACTCTGCTCCCATGCGTTGGAGTAGTCTCTCCTACAAGCACAGTTTTAGTTCTTATTCATCTCGTTTGTATTTCACTCAAACTGTAACTTATGGGAATTCACTCACACTACCATAAGTGAAACGAAAGCGCTTCGAAAGCAGAAAGCACTCAATGAAGAGACAAGGATTATTAATATAATTGCTAAATATACATATGTATGTATATGTGTGAATATATAATGTTATTATATGAATATCTACAAAAATGAAACACACATTGCATATATTATGTATAAACACAGCGAGTATATATTTGAAATTTAAAATATTTACACAGAAAACCACAGCGATAGTTGGCAGAACTTAGAGAGAATCAGGAATGTAAAAAATACATTTTTTAGGTAATTAATCTTTATGAATTATATGCAGCACAGCACCAATAAAACATTAAAAAAAAAAAAAAAAAAAAAAACATTATAACAACATTAAGTAAAAATAATTAGCAAACAGCAGCAACAATTGCAGAGAAAAGGCTCTTGAAACGGCTTCGAAAGAAATGTGAAAATGAAACACACACCTAGATAAACATACACACACACACACACACATACACACATGCACATAGACTGTCATAAATGAGTAGCTGCAGCAATGATTGCTGCTGTTGCTGTTGTTGCTGCTGCCTTTGATGTCGTCTGGCTCAGCGCTTAGGGATATTTCACAATGTTCGCAGCGGCTGACGTCTGTTTGATGGCAGCAGCACCTGCGCCATTGTCACCTGCCAGCCTTCCACTTGTTGCGGTTGGCGCTGCTGCTGCCAGTCGCTGTTGCTGTTGCTGTTGTTGCTGCTGTTGCTGCTGTTGCTTTGTGCTGACTGCTGCTGCCGGATGATACAAATGCGTGCCATAATGCACAGCGCCCGGATGGCTAAAATATGGAATTACGGCAGGACTCGCCGAGTGCTGGTGCTGCTGCTGCAGCGGCTGTTGCTCCTCGGCAAAGCCGGCCAAGGACCCAGCATGGTTCTGATAGAATTGTTGGTGCTGCTGCTGCTGCTGCTGGTGTTGCAGCATTGGCTGATAGTGTTGGTATTGGTGCAGCGGCTGCGGTTGCTGGTGTCCTAATGCGTTCGCCGCTGTCAATCGGACAACATGAATCGGTGGCGTTGACTCATGTCCCAGATTGTATGTCGCCTTCGGGTTATTATTGCTAAAGCGTGGCAATATTGCAAATTGATGTTGCTGCTGCAGCTTATGTTGCTGCTCGGCTGGCGCCTGCACATAAATGGGATTGTAGTGGACGATGGGCAACGACTGAGGCTGTTGGCCGTGCAGTGCTGCTGGTGTGGGCAGCACCAATGTTGCTGTTGTTGTTGTTGTTGCTGTTGGTGCTGTTGTCGCTGGCGCTGTGGCGGATGGACTCGCTGCTGATGGCACCGACGCATATTTATGCTGCTGCTCCGCCTGTTTAAGCCCCAGCCGCAATAGTCGCGCCTGCTGCTGCTGCTGCTGCTGATGTTGGTGTTGCTGGTGCAGTGGATATGCTAAAAAAAAAAAGAAAAACATTTGTAGAAAATGTTAGCCAGCCATCAGTTGCATGTTGCACTTGTCATTGGCTCATCATCACAGCAATCGCTGCCAAAAGCAATTCACTCTCAGCTCAATTCACGCCAATTGCTCGTTGCCGCTGCTGATGCTGCCGATGCTGCTGCCCACCAGCAACATGTGTGCAATTCGCTGTTTAGTTTTCGACTTTGTCTCATTTCGACGCTGTAGGACACCACAAACACAAACACAAACACAAACGCTGTGGCTTGGCTCTGGCTGGGATTTATGTACTGTTAGCCAGCTCCATGCTCCGCCAACCCCCCTCCGCCCAACCAATAGCTGACTCTGGCACAATTGTAATGCGATAAGCGGATTTCATGAGACGAACTACTGTCTCGCCCAGTTAGGGTGCTAATGCTTCCGAAAAGGAATATGAAATCAGTTCAAAGTGCATCAGGAAAATACAGTCTTTGCTTCATCCTGCTGAGGCGGGGTTTACTCTCACATAGGGCTATATATCGTATAGCTCTTACATTCTTCAAGCTGTGCGTAAAACGTCATTGGAATACGTCAAAATAACTTTACCAACTTAATTTTAGACCTCTTGAATAGGCTACACCTAGAGTGCTAAGCCTGTACCCTGAGCTCCTGGCGCTGCCTTAGCCGAACTTTGGATTATTTTTACATCAATAGAAAGTCTCTTCCAAGCTGAATTCATAACATTTTGAATAGGCTACACTTAGGGTGCTTAACTCGTACTATATATTCTGAGCTACTCAGGATAAAAACTTCTCAAAGAGAATTGTTTTTGATTTTTTGACTATTTTCATACTTTTAAAATGATTAGAGAATCGACTATTCTAAGAAATCTGTGAAGAGGAATTCGAAATAGTCTTCACTTTCAGTCTAACTTCTGAAACATTTCAACCTTCTATGAAATTTGATCACGCCTACTAAAACAAATTAGAATATCGATTATTATTAGGAATATGGATTTACACTGCATACGTAATACAAGAATCTAATCAAAAATATTTAGGGTCTATGATCTTCAAGCTGTGCTTATAAAACTAAACCATCGATTAATATCGATGCTAGGAATATAGTCTAAGCCAGCAAGAATCTATAGTCAAACAATTAAATCGAAGTCAGAAATATTCATCATTGAAACGTCTTTAGCTTCTATGAACTTTTGCTCGTGCTCAAGAGACATGTCGATATATCGATTATTATCGTTACTATTAATAAAAGCTATGTCAGCGATAAATATGTAGACTTGCATTCATGGCTGGCAATATTCCCAGCTTATTCATACGGACGGACGGATGGACGGAGGGGTGATCGAATCAAGCACCGTTCTCGAGATTGGTTTACCTACCATACAACGTGTTTTGCTGACCCGCTGGCTGCTCGACATAGGTCGCTGGAGTCTGCTGGTAGATGCGCTGCAGGTGCAGCTGGGGCTGGGGCTGCGGCTGGGGCTGGTGCAGTGGCCCCAGCTTCGGCTGCTGATAAATGAGGGGCTGATAGAGAGCAGCAGCAGATGTGGGCGCCACCTTTGGATAAACAGCATGTAATGGGTGTTGCTGCTGCTGCTGCTGCTGCTGGTGCTGTTGTTGCTGTTGCTGCTGGAGTTGCTGGGCGGCAGCTAGCAATACGTTCGCTGGTATTTGTAAATAATGCTGCCCGTAGGCAGCAATCGGGGTGGGCACAGCCGAGGGCGCAGTAACTAGGTCCGATTGATAGTACGGTCGGTAGATGCCTTGATGGTCGCGTGCCAATGGGCCGAGCAGCTGCATAATGGGCTGGCTGGCAGCCGAGGCAACTGTTGCTGTTGGTGCTGCTGTGCTGGTGCTGGTGGTGGTAGTGCTGCTGCTGCTGCTCGCGGCAGTACTGGGCGCCGTTGGCAGGAGGCCGGCGCTCAATTGCTGCTGCAGCTGGCGCATATATGAGAGCGGTATGGCGATAATGTACTGTACGCGATGCCCCTGCAATGGCACAGGTTGCTGCGGTGCCGCGGTCGCTCCGTATTGATATTGCTGCGGGCCAGCGCGCTCATAAATGCTCGGCTCGGCCTCCACATAGCTGTAGCTGGGACTCTGCGGCGATTTGGCAGTCACTGCTCGCTGATACAGCTCCACTTGTGGCGGCACAGCGAATCTAAATCGATGCGGAATTTGCTGCTGCTGCTGCTGCTGCTGTTGTTGCTGCGGTGCAAATTGCAGTGGACCTGGCAGGCCAGGCTTCTGCTCCACTGCTGTGGGCGGCACATACCGTATGTCCGGCTTATCGTAGTAGCTCTGCAAGAAGTGAGTTAATTAAATGCAGTTGCTGCTGCTGTTGCTGCTGCTGCTATTGCATACCTGTGGCGCTGCATCCGCTGCAGTGTAGCGCACCGTCGTCGGCCCAAAGATGGGTCCGCTCTCGGCGGCCTCGTAGTAGGCGCCCGATGAGTAGATGGGTCGGAAGGCCGTCTCTTTGGCTGCTTTGCCTGCGTAAACAGAAGCTGCAAATGAAGGAAAAGTCAAGAAAATTAATTAAGAGAAAACTTCATTTGACTCTGAAGACGTGAGAACGATGCAGTCGGCACTGCTCGACTAGCAAATACCCTGAACGATGTCAGGTGTCCACTCGCTTGCGCGATCTGCTCGCTGCGCAGCGACTGCTCTAGGGCTTCTCTATGGTAAACTAATTGCTGCATAACTTTTGATTGAGTTGGAATTTCCGCATCAAATTTTCAGAGCGTTGTATGTATGCCAATGTAGAGCTCTCAGCTATTTCGAATTTGCTGTATGTAAGATCCGATGCATTCAAAATATGTCATCTTTACTATTTTATATCTTTTTACTTATCTGAAGATAACTATATACTCTATGATATCAGCCACGCCTACTTCAATATATTAGCTACATATTGTACCTTTAAAATACACCCTCAAAGGCTTCAGAATGAGCAACAGACGAAGAACTCAGCCAGAATATGGATGGTTCCTAGCAACTCATCGCTTACGTACTTTTCCTCACAACCCATATACCCTGAATATCGTCCCTCATTAGCTGCAGTGTATACGCTCAGTGGGCAGCTGGTTTTTAGAAGCTTCACTCACCTGTCTGATCCGATGAGTCGCGCTTCTCCGTCTTGCTCTTGGGCTCCTCGACGCTGGGCGTTAGCTTTGTGGTGGCAGCGGCTTCAGCCTGGGCCGGGTCAGCCGCTGGCTTTGTCTCCAGCTCGGCGGCCTGGCCAAGCAGGAAGCAGCACAGGCCGAATACGGCAAACTGACAGAGGGGGAGAGAGAGAGGGAGATCAATTTTAATTCATATTTAATTTGAAATTTAATAATAATTTCCAAATGGCAGTTTTAATCGGATTTTAATGCTCATTTCGCTTTAGAGCGAGAGAAACATTTGTTTCAATGTTGCTCACGTTTGTTCATTTGATGTTGCATTGTAATTACAATTTCATACAATAATTTTATTAAATCTTGAATTATTATTTCAATTGCGACAGCGCACACGATTAAACAAATTGCAGTTGCTACAGTTGCTGTTGCTGTTGCTGTTGCTGCAATTACAATCATAATTGCACTGTGCAACATAATTAAAAACTATTAATTATGTTGCCACACACACACACACACACAAACATACACACACACACACAGATAGCTTAATGTCTGGCACGTGCCAGCGAACCTGATCGTAGTTCAAAATGTTTAGCAGCTATAACTGTAATTAGTTTTCAACATTGTTTGAGTCAAGTTGAGGCAAGTCGACCTGTCCAACAGCTGAACTTTATGGCCAACTGGCAGCTGTGAGCGTAAATCACCTTCAGACAGAGCTTTGAACCAGAGCGATGCGGATAATTCATTAAGCAAAACAATTCATCAGTCAATTGACATCACAATGATTGAGGCCAAGTTAAGTGGACAGCGGGCAAATGCTGCGACAGCTCAATCTAAAGTATTCGACATTTATTTAGAGTAGTATATATGAGACTCCATAAATATATAGTAAGTGCCCGAATCGTAGGCAAAGCACATAGACAATGCCTGCTGGGCAAATATTTTGCCTGAATCAACGGGAAGTAATTTGAGCTGGCTTTATATGCAAGCTCATTTAGCGGTTAACGCTTACAAATTAATGCCTACATCATCCTGCAGGAGAGAGAGAGAGAGAGAGAGAGAGAGAGAGAGAGAGAGAGAGAGAGAGAGAGAGGGAGAGAGAGAGAGGTCTAGAAATCGAAGAGTTTTTCCTTAAGGCAACAAATTTATAAAAAAATGGATGCTTCGCATTACACGCTTATGCAGTAGTATCCGGCTATAACGAAGCTCAACGGATCATCATTGTACTCGGAAGACACAATAGGCGTACATGTTTGCTCATACGAGTTTGTCTAGGGACCAGAACTTTCGCTGCAATAACCCTACGGACACTATGAACGGAGTCATTATAACCGAATTTTACTGTATATAAATTCCATTAAATGTTGCGAAAATGATGTAAAAATTTCTGTTGCAGCTTACATTATATAAGCATAATTATAATTGTAAATAAATTATTTGGTCAAATGTGTTATAATGAAAAAAATAATCATAATTAAGAATTCAATAAACTATAATAAAATAAATAAAAATATGTCATCGAATTTTCTATTCAATTATCTATTTTATGATTATTTAAATCTGTGTAACTCTAAAAAAAAAGTCTAAAGAAAAAAATCATAAATAAATAGATATATGCCATCGAATTTTCTATTCAATTATTTTTTTGTTATAATCGCTTACATATATCTAACATAAAAAAATGCCAATAGTTAATGGTTCATATATTAGACTTAACAATCTAAGATCTCCAGTAAGTCAACTAGTTTTGATCGAACTACCAGGTATTTCCCTTAGAGCTCTCAACAAGGCATAAGTTATTATGTAGGAATTTATCAATCTATTAATCTAATCGTTATATATTTATCTATCCAACTAACTAGATGATTATTTATCGATCTATAATGAATGTCTATGTTAAATTGTTTCGTCAGATGACCTCAATCATGATATACCTATCAATATATATATATATACTGAATAAATTGCTTCTATGGGGAGCATATTATAATCTTTTGTGCTTCTTCTTCCATGAAACTATGTTTTAGGTTCTAGTTGGTGGCTCAGTGAGTCATGAAATGCTCGATTCATTTAAATTTCAATTAATTAACTGTGGATTACAAATTAATGAAGACCAAACATAAATATTTGTAACTTTATAAACATGATTTTATTCGATTTTCATATAATTATGATTGTATTTATTAAATAATTTCTTTTATGATTTATGATTGCGCAATAAATAATAGAATTAAAAAGCATTTAAGCATTCAGGCACAAAGGCTAAAATCAAATTTAAGCACAGTGAATAAATAAATGAAAATATATATGTGTAATATATATAAATATATACATTTATGTGTAGATGAGAGATATGTGTTTATATGTATATATATATACATTTTTTTTGTATATATATTTATATCTTTTATTTATCAACTAAATCACAAGTTAATCAGCGCAAAAAAAAAAAAAAAATTGCAACAAATTATGAGAGCAAACAATGTTGCGGTTTATTATAATATTTACTGTTATTTTTGCTCGCTCTCTTCTTCATCTAGTTTTTTTTTTAGATATATTTTTGTTTTTATTCACCTTTAAAAGCGACATTGTTTGCCAGCGCTTTGTTTATTTAATATATTTCAAATATACTTCCAAAAAAAAAAAAAAGCAAAAACCAAAACAAAACAAACACAAAAAATTTAAATTCACATATATAGAGATTCACATAAATAGAGATTTAGATATAGATATAGCTATGTATGTATTTGCACTGTATTAAACACGGATTTGTGTTTAGCTATTCGATATGTTTGGCGGGCGACGCGTGTAATTGAATTGATTACGTATACGCGGCGTATGCGCGACTCGCTGCTCGCTGCTCGCTGCTCGTGGCTGTTGGCTCGTGGTTAGCTAACAAAGTGAGAGTGAAATTGGCAAAGCGGCTGCAGCGCATTTTATAGGCTGGCTGGCAGGCCTACCGGGCCGCATGCAACATGCAACTTGCAGCTTGCCGCATGGGTGCAAGCACCTGAACAACAAGAGCGTTTATTCAGCTGTTTGTTTTCATTTCATTTTCGCTTGAGCTTTTCGCATTCGTTTCGGGGGATTTGTTTTCATTTGCTGCATAATCGCGACCATAATCGAGTGCTTATAATTAGTTGGCCTTGGCCATTGTGAAGGCGTCTGTGAGCCATGAGCTGCTGTTGTTGTTGTTGCTGTTGTTGTTGTTGCTGCTGCCTTGCTTGGAGCATCAAGTGCAACAGCAATTGCTACCAATTAGCTGTCGCTGGCGGCGGGGCTTTCAGAGTTTTCTCGTTTTTCACTTTGCTGCCGCAAAATGCAAATTCTACTTAACAGCGGCAACAACAAATATTATGAAGACCTGCCTTGGTCAGCGGACAAGGGACGGCGGACGGCGGGCAGCGGGCAGCGCTGTAGCTGCCTCCAGCTGCATCTAGTTTGCTTTGTCCACAGCCATGTCCGTGCGGCGCTGCTCACCCACCCGTTTCACTGTCTCTCTGTCCGTCTGTCCGTCTATCTGTCTGTTGCAGGCCATGTTGCTGTCATTCTTTGTGCAGCAGCAGCAGCAGCATCCGTGTCGTGGCACTGTTCCTGCCACCAGCTGCTGCCGCTGCCGTTCCATTTTCTTTACTCATTTTTTGTTTAGCCCCTGGCTCTCCCTCTCCCTTTCTCTCCCTCACTCGTTCGGCCATCTCTTTGCCATTAACGTCTGCTTCTAGTTTATGAGCCTGTGCTTCATATTTGCATTGGAATTTATTGCGTGCTCAGTTTATATTTATTAATGCCCATACGCAAAGCGCGCCACGATCCAGGCGCGGCTTTTCCGCTTTAATTGGCCAGTTTAGCCTATTTAGGTGGATGTCTTAGGCTTTTATGTTTATTAGGAATTTTAATCAATAGCTTAATATATACAAGCTATGCTAAGCAGTTGAATAAGGTAGACATGTGGAGATATTTCATAGAGTAGAAGCGGGAGACCGGCGGAGGAGAGTTGGCAATGTTGTGTCAATTGAATGTCCTGGCTCTAAGTTCAGAAGCTGGGAGAACAGAAGGATCGTGAGAGAATCTTGTACTTTGAAATATCATAGATAGATATTCATTCCAGATATCCATTCAAGTTATTCGTCCGCGATATTCACTCAGGATTTTCAATCAAGATATTCACATCAGATCTTCATTCAATACCCTAACTCCAGATCTGCATTAGAGATCTTCAAATCAAATATTCGCTCAAGAAATTAAAGCAATATTGTGGATATTCAAACTAGATATTCAATATAGAATTTCATTCATGATATCCAACCAAGATATGTACTCAAAATACTCATTCAAAATATTCACTTAAGATATTCATTCACGATATTCCCTCCAGATATTCTTTCGAGAGAGATTCAAAAAAAGATATTCACTTCAGATTGTAACAAAACACATATATTTAATGTCGATTCTTCGTTCAAGATATTTAAACAAGATATTTACTCCAAGTATGAAAAAAATAGTCTAGATATTCAAGCATGAAGTCCAATTAAGATATTCACTCAAGTTATTCATTCAAGCTATTGACTTAAACTACTCCCTTTAAATCTTCATTCAATATCCGAATCCCAGTTATGCATTCGAAATATTCAAACACGATATTCATTCAAAATATTTTATATTTTCAATCTAGAAATTATTCATGAGCTTCATTCACAAGATTCATTCAAGATATTCACTCAAGAGATTCAAACAAATTATTTACATAAGTTGTTCGTGTATATCCTTTTCCTGATCTACCCATTAGTGGCGTGAAAATTCGGAAAATGTATTTGCTCATATATCAGAAAACAGGGTTCCAGAGGGTTGACATATGGAATGTAAGCTTTGTAAGCTGAATATGGCGGATATAACTACGCCAATTGTGGATGTCTCTACTCGGGAAATGGATCTAGCTTTATAACCGCAGTCAGTAGAGCACGACAGCAAAGCTCTTGTTTTTTAATATTTTAGAGTTTAGAAGAATCTCGCTTGACTAAAGTAAACACGAAGCACAGGTTCGAATACACTGCAAACAAAGCAAGGCAACTGACTTGACTTCACTGAGATTGAATTAAGTAAAGTGAACTTGAAGGACATCAGAGTGGCAGCAGCGCCATCTTTTTTTTGTGAGCCTACGAGCTTCGGGCCAGCCCGATTGTTATGCGAAGTCAGTTGTAAACGCACTCCAAGTAAGCCAAGCCAGCAGCAACGGCATCGAGTGCATTTGCCTCAAGTGACCGGGGAGCATAGGTGAACTTAGCTTTTAATCTATTTCTCTCCAACTAATTGACCATGGACCATGAGCTACAGACTTTTTGAGCTGCTCGAGTGACGCTCGAGCACAGCAAAGGCATTTCGAGCAGACGTCTTTTCGCAGTTTTCCATATTTTAATCAATTAAATTAGTTGTTTTTTGCTTTGTTGACTCTTTTCACATACCCTGTAAATGGAAATGAGTGAGAGAAGTGAGGTATATTTGCGTTGAAGCAAATACAAGGGATGTATAAGGGGAAAAGGGGGAGCTTTCTCTTAATATTGAATGCCTTGTATGTCATTTAGATGTAATCCTACAATTTGTTGCTTTTGGATTATCTCTTAGTCTACCTGAAATAACAGAATAACAGAAAATAATGAAATATATCATATGAAATCATCTACAGTTTTGCTGTATATACATATATATATATATATATTTATCTCTCTATACATCTCTCTCCTTTTCTTCTTTTTCTATCTCTCTATACGTCTCTTCCACTGTACACATATTACTATATCTGCCTCTCTGTCTCCATATCTATCTCTCTCTCACTCTCTCTCTCACTCCTGATCTCTCAATCTCTATCTTTCTCACTCTCTCTCTTTCTCACTCTCTATCTCATTCGCTCACTCTCTCTCGTTCTCACTATCTCTCTCACTCTTTCTCTCACACTCTCTCTCTCACTCTATCTCACTCTCTCACTCTCGCTCTCTCACTCTCTTTCTGTCTATTGGTCTTTTTTGTATCACTCACTTCAACTCTCTTCCACTTGTCTCATTGTCTCGTAACCTCCTGTTTACAGGGTATTTCCTGGTCGCTCTGCAGCTCCGCTGTTGCCTTTCACTTTCGGCACATCGCATTGCTGTTACACAAGCGCTTGGCAAATTTGACATCCATTAGGAGTTTGGCACTATAAAAACAGCTGAGCACATTCCTCACCATCCTCACCAGCCTAGCAACCCACAGCAGAGGCAGAGGCAAAGGCAAAAGCCAGCTAGCTGTCGTTGGCCAACAGCAGCAGCAACAGTTCCAGCCAGAGGAGGAGGAAGAGGAAGACGAAGAGCAGCAATGACTTTATGAGTGTTCCTAATAAATTCAAGTGGCTTTCAGTAAAACTTAACAGTGACTCCCAATGCTGGTAGCAACAGCAACAGCAACAGCAACAGCAACAGCAACAACAACAACAACGGCAACAACAGCAACAACAGCAACAACAGCAACAACAGCAACAACAGCAACAACAGCAACAACGGCAACAACAACAGCAACAATGAATGTCCATAATGCCTACGTTACATCAAATGAAAGCCCCAATTTACAATCACACACACACACACACACACGCACACATAGATTATGTGCGGCATGCTTAAAGCTGCACCAAGAATGAGATGGTTGTGCCTCTGAGCCTCTGGCCTCGATCGACCTTAATTGTTATTGTTGTTCTTGTTAGTGGCCAAGCACCGGTGTAAAACAGTTATAATTAGCCGTGCAAACGTTGACTAAAGTGCAAAAAAAAAGCCACACACACACACACACACTCATAGAGAAAGGGAACAAAAATCCTTTAACGACAGCAGCTGCGGCTCGTTCTGCTGAGAGCAGCGTTCAGCAGCGGCTGTTTATGACTCAAGCGACACAGTTTAATTTGCTGTTCCACATATAAAGAGAAAGAGAGAGAGAGAGAGAGAGAGGGAGAAAAAGCAAACAGGGTTTAGAAAGAGCTGCAATAGCACTTCTCTCATGCTGCCCACCTTACAGACCCCTCTCTTGCTCTCTCTCTCTCCCCTCACTTGTTATTTGCCTGTCATGCTCTGCACGCCTTGAAACTGAGTTGGAGTCGCTTGGCTTCAGGGTAGAGTACTTAGAGTATTTATGGTCTATTTGTGTGCTGATGTCTATATCGATATTTATCGATTTGGTATATTAGGAATATATAGTATGATTGATCGACTATTAACAGCGTTAATTATCAAAGCGATCCAAGGAGCATGCTTTAGGCAGTATGAGTCGAGTCCCGATAATTCGAAATGGCAAGGGCTTACACAGAAATTCAAGCTATAGGGAATTATCAAGAGGTTAGAATTTTATTTCGATTTAATGCGATGCTCGATTTAGTGGGGTACGCATTATCGAGGCTCGCCTGTATCTGTGTGTTGATTTCCATATCATATTAAATCGATATTTATCGATTTCGAATTTAAAGTAATTTCAGAAAATCTCGAATATTATCGGAACTCTATTATCGGGCTAAGGAAGAAGCATTAATAAGTTATCATTACAATGATCTCTTTGTGTATGATTCTCTATAGAATTACCAAACGATAACTATCGATTTCGTGTCTTAAGTATATTTAGTGTGTTTATTTCAGTATGATCCTAACTAGTGTTTCGCTGTGTAAGAGGTCAAAGAAGAATACATAAAGACGTTGAGATATATAAGTATTTAGATTTTCATATCATGCTAAATCGATATTTATCGACTTGGACTGTGAGCCATTCACCTTGTAGAGTTCACTTTTACTCAGTCGTGTCTCTGTGCTGTCTACACAGTGTCTGCTAGTCGCGCATGCCCCATTCGCGACTAGAGCGCACCTTTTGCTTGTTTGCGCCTGCAATTGTCAACGCGCTGCATTTGTTGGCCCAGTTAAGCATCTCAGCAGAAACGAGTAAATTGAGTATGAGCCGCGCTCTGAATGCATGCGAAGCACTCGTTAGCTGGCAACAGTTGCCTTGCAGGAGGAGTCAAGGAGCGCTACGCAAGATGCTAAGATGAAGGACAACTCCTGCTACTAGTTGCATTACAGTTAGTAAGTAGGAGCAGCGCTTAAAGAGCTGCACGGCTCTCGTCTCAGTTATATCAATCAGGCGCTTTGACCTTTCCAACTGATGCCAGAAATCGCCCCATTTGTATGCATAATACATTTGACGGTATCATATGATATCGAGAAGCTGCTTGTTGCCGAATTTGGTATTATGAGTCAGTAGCACAAATTGAGATAAAGAAATGTCAAACAAATTTAAATTATATAAATTATGCACTAATTATGATGTCACAAATCGATTATTCTCAAGTGTGATTTTAATATGTGTATATTCTGTCATATATGTACATATGTATGTATAAGTTATTGTTAAGAATTCTTCCATGAACTCGTCCCATTATAGAGAAATTATGTACTGAAATTATGCTCTAATATTATAATTTTGTATAATTTTATACATATATATTCGCATACTTTTTCATTTTATTGTATAAGGTGTTAGTTATAGGACTTTTATACATAATATTCTTATATATTACAATTTTATACTTTGTGTTTATATATAATAATATATATGTATTTGTTTTTGGTTAATTAGCTTACAGTTTTATTGGTGTTTAATTTATTTTTAATATTTTCTTAATAACTAGTTCTAAATCGTTGAATTTCCACCATTGTGCGTAAAAAATTAATATTCTTATTCCTTTCTGCTGTACGAAGACATTATTGACTCACAGTGCTTGTATAAATATTCTGCGACTGGGTTTGCGTCTTAGCTAAGCGCAACTGATTTGCGTTTCATATCCTCCAATTGTCATGCAGTGAGAGAGCGAGACAACGCTAGCTGTTGAACTGAATGTACTCCAGAGCCTGGACTGTGACTGAGTGTGAGCGAGATGGTCAGACAGAGGCCAATCAGGCAGGATCGTTATGAACGCACAGAAGCGACTAGAAAAGAGTGGAAGCAGTGGGAATAATGGAAAATTGAGCGCAATTGTAAAAAGTATCAAGTTATGATGAAAAGTGACACATAGACACATATATTTGAATACGTTTGACGAATTACCGAGAATTACGAATCGAACTGTGTTGTGAAAACTTGCATGAGCTCGTCGCATAATTATAATGAGGGGCGCCTGCAATCGCGCTAATGTTTGGCTTGTCATTATATTTAATGTCATTTCATAATCACCAAATGGAATTTCATGATGAATAGTTTGGCTTTTTTTAATCGTTGGCTATAAGACTACATACATACACACATATGTACATATGTATATACGAGTTGTCCAAAAAAGGCGGCCATTTGGCTGACTGCCTGTCTCCTGTCTGTCTGCCTGTCTGTCTGTGTCTCTCTCTTTCTCTGTCTCTGTCTATCTGCCTGGCAACTAATTAGCTCACCGAATCGCCGCCATACAGTGCGCACTAACTGCATGCACACATGTCAGGAAGTGCGATGCGTGAGTCCGCATGGAAAGCGCATTATGCAATTGCCATGCCAGTGGGTAGACAAAACTAAATCAGCGCAGCACCAAGAGCAGCAGCTAGTCCAGATCCAGATCCAGATACAGCTGAAGCTGAAGTTGATGCAAGCTGGAAACAAGTTTGTGATAGCCAAAAAGGAAGCTGGCGCATTTATTGCCACGGAAACGCAGCTGCTGTTGCATCAATGGGTGTAACAGCATCAACAAAGAGAGCTCTGGCTGCCTGGCTGCCTGGCCGCCTGGCTAACCGGCTTCAGGCTGCAGGCTAAAGTGTTTCTGCAGTTGAACTGGTTTAAATGGCTTTGACTATGCGGTCAAGTCGTCGCCAGCTCAAGTTGGCCTTCTTCTTTATGTTGTTTCGGCCATGGACACAATGCAGAATGCGCTACTCTAAGTAAACCAATTTATCAGAGCTTAACAAACATGATTCCCGTGAAAGCTTTCAAAGCACATTAAGCTTTGGTAAAGCACAATAGAGAGTTCTTTTCCGTGAAGCATTAAAACGGCTTAAGTGTAGCGTATTTAATAGTGCTTTAGGCGAAGCAGTGGGAGTACACAAAGTACATACATATGTACATATATATTTATTACGAGTGAGCTTTAGAATGTCGCTGCAATAACAACTGCAAAGCATCGAAAGCCCATTAAAGCTTTATTTACCTAATGCGCAGTAAATGTCCATATTGAGTTTCTTGTAAACAAATAATGGAGCTTACATATCATTAAAAAAAAAAGGAACTGTTCTTTCTTTACATTACAGCTTTAAATGAGCTTTATCATATTATTTATTAAGTTAGTCAAGTTTTGGATCTTTATTTATTTATTTATTTTTTGTATTAATTGTTACCAAAAATTAATTATAAATAACAATTTTGGTTAAGCCAGAGCAACAAAGGCCTCCAGGCCTAGCTTTGGTTATTATTAATCCAATCTAACGTATTTTCAAAGGTTTTTGGCTTAAATTAAATAAATATTTTAATTTATATTGCTTGCTAGACTCTTCAAGTTTTTCGTTTTACAAATACTGGAGTGTATACACTTATATTTAGAATAATATTTAATTAATATGGAATCCATGTTAAAATGACAATGGCATACAATTTGTAAACAAAGAGCTTTGAAAGCTTATTGATTTTAAAGACCTTTAGTGTACACTTAATATTTTTTATATAAAGCTTATAAAGCTACAAAAATACTTATCGTATATTTCTTAATTGTTCTTCAATTAGTCAAAAAATATATTTAAGCTCCAGTGATGCTTTCGGAAGCATCAGCTAGTCCCTTAATCAAGCTAAGATAATTATATTATTATTATTATTATTATTATTATTATTATTATTATTATTATTATTATT
>NW_022046089.1:66257-92681 GCF_001654015.2 Drosophila navojoa | reverse complement strand
TCTCTCTGTATCGTTCTCTCTCTGTATCGTTCTCTCTCTGTATCGTTCTCTCTCTGTATCGTTCTCTCTCTGTATCGTTCTCTCTCTGTATCGTTCTCTCTCTGTATCGTTCTCTCTCTGTATCGTTCTCTCTCTATCTCTTTTCAGCCTCTCTCTATCTCTCCTCTTATTCAATATCTTTCTCTCTCTGTTTACTCTCTTTCCATCGATTTATTCATCTCTTGTCTGTCTCTGTCTATTTGTGTCCATATCTCGCTCTTTTCTCTGTCTCTGTCTCTTTTTCTCTGTATGTCTTTCTGTCTTTTCGTCTCTCTGGCTTTCTGTCAATTTGCTTCACTGTCTGGCCGTCTCTCTGTCTCTTTCTTTCTTTGTCTTCCTACCTCTATTCGTCTCCTTCTCTCTTGATCTCTGCCTCTCCCTTTCGTTCTCTGGACCATCTACAATAGTATGAATCTCTGTATATTTGTTTCTCTGTCTCTCTCTCTCTCTCTCTCTCTCTCTCTCTCTCTCTGTCAATCTACCTTTCTCTCTGTCTCTCTCTCTTTCTCTCTGCTAATCTACCACTCTCTCTCTCTCTGTCTCTTGGCTCTAGTTAAGTGCGGCACACTTGATATAAAAATTCCTCATTCACGACACAAATATAAATTTTCAAAGTTAATTACGATTTCCAGATGGGCCTGGTAATACTGTGCACTGTGATGCAATCTATTTTCACTTTGATTTGTCGCCGTTTCAACTTTTCTTATTTTAAATAGTTTTTAAATTAAACATGAAAAGGAAGTTATTACGCCTGTCGTCACTCTGCGCCCGATGTGTTCTGACAAAGTCGGCGCTGCTTTTATTACTTTTTGATTTATGGCGTGCTTTGCGCGCTCTTAGAAAACTGAAAAGCAATGAGTTGTTTTTTTTCTCTTCTATTTTTTCAAGTGTTTGCATTGGTCGTGGCAATAGTTTATACATAAACACACTTATATAACAGCAACGACAACGACAACAACAACAACAAGAACTACAACAACCCATTCATCTAACAATTATTTTAGTCAGCTTTCGTTTCGAGCTTACGAAAAACTTTTGCGCCCAGCAAAAAGAAGGAAGAATAAAAAACCGCCAAGTATTTTAATGGCCACCACCTCAGGGCACGCGCTCTGTGGCAAAGGGCTGAGCGAGTGGGCGTGCCTCCTTGACTTGAACGAAATTATTAAAAAGTTGCACATTTACGAGCAGCCAACTGGACGGCGACTTAAAGTTGCAGAAGGACTCGAGTATTGTTTGACACTGCCTGGCAGCCCGTCAATGGCTTATTTAGTTTAAGACCTACTCTCGCACACACACTCACACACACAGACGCACACGCACACGCACAGAGAAAGTTTGTTACGCAAAAAGTTAATGCCAAAAACTTCAACTTACTTTGACTTTCGTTATATACGCGCGGCAATGGAAAATATTTTTTAGCCGCTTGAAAACGTTTCAGACGAGTTTCCTTTTTTTTTCAAATTTAATTTCAGCGAGCAGCGCCAGAGAGATCAATGGCAAAAGAGAGAAGAGAAGCACGAGCTGCTCGACTATCAGATATCCTAGGTCCATAGACTTTCAAGAATTTTTTTGAAGGTGTTTCAAGACTTGAATTCTATTGCAGATTTATGTTTATCAAGCGAGAAAAGGGAGATGCCTGACTAAGAGATATCTTAGGTTTGTAAATAAAGTTCAGTTTCGAGACTTATGTTAAATTTGTTGTTCTATAGAACTCCATTTCCTATAGTTATGTGTTATATGTAATTGAAAAGTATGTTAATGTTTAATATGATTGCATGAAAGAGAGCTGCTCGACTAGGAGATATCTTAAGTTTATAAATTAAGTTCAGTCTCTAGACTTTTGTTAAATGTATGCTCTAGGAAAAGTATTTTAAGACTTGAATGTGATTGCAAATTTATATTTATCAAAAGAGGAAACAGAGCTGCTCAACTAAGAGATATCTTAAGCTTAGAGTTAGGTAATTGTAGGGATTTAAACTGAGTAAAAGGACAGAAAAATTACTAGTTATATAGCTATAATTTATCATATTATTTTCTATATTGTAAATTCGGCTATAAATAACATTAATTTAAATTAGACATAGCTATATAATATAGCTAGATAGAAGTCTGTATAATTTATGCATCATAATGATTCCTAAATACCTTTCCTCAGATCTAACTCCCAGGGTATCAAAGGTCCTCGCTTTAGACAACCTTTTCTTTTCATTTTGCATTTGATATTATTTTTCTTTTAAATTTTAGAGTACATAAAGCTTTTATTGGTGCATTGACAAGCCGTTGCATAAGTAAACCAGCAATCAGTACAAGATTTGAACGCCTGGAATTCTGGAGCTGAAACTTATATTCCTGAGTCCTTTGCTGCTCGGCCTAGTAGCTCACGCATTTGTCTAGTCGATGCCAATGAGAATGTCACGAAATAATTAAAAGTCACTCGATGTGCGATAAGCTCGTCGGATGTTGATTGGCAGACACCGCAGACTGTTCGATATACAAATCAAATGCGATTGTTGTCGTCTCCGGGCTTGGGTTGTTTACTTGTTTGTTTGTCTGTCTGTTTGTCTGTTTGTTAGTTTGTTTGTCGCTGTGCTTTTCAGCTGAATGCATACAATACGAGAATGAATTGCATGCGCGAGGCATTGGGACACGCAACACGTAGCTGCCTTGCCACAATAACAACAGCCATCTGATATCTGTCGCCGAGCTGTTGTGCGTTAGCTATGTGACTATTACGACAATTGCATTATATATCGGGCCGATGCTGTTGCCAGCCCTCACTAAGAGCCAGCAACAATGTCAACGACGCCCACGCCCACGCCCACGCACAGCCGCACACCGGGCATTGGCAACAAAGAAAGGTTCTGCTGATTGTTGCTGTTGTTGTTGTTGTTGTTTTTATGGCATGTTGTTCTCCTGCTTTATTTAATTTTTTTTTTTTTTTGCAGCTATCAGTTGATTGGGCTCATGCAAAGCCACTGATCAACAAAAGGCCAACAAAATAAACAATGCGCCGGCGACAGTAAGCAGAGCTCTCGCATGTTTGTCAATATATGTATGTATGTATGCAACAGGGTTACTCAAAAAACGAGATTGCTGACAAAAAATGCCTTAAATGCAATAATGAAATTTTTTAGCTAGCTGGCACAAAAAAGAAAATGTTGAACATTTCTTTGAGTTATGAATGCGTTATAAAAGCAGAGCATGTAGAAATATATTTATATTAAAAATTCTCAGAGTTGAAACAACAGTTGAAACACCCTAATGCATATAAGACTGTCGATATGGGCATATATACATACATACATACATGTGAGCAGGCGTCACAGAACTATTGCACAATACAGACTAACAACTGGAGCTGCCCGACTAAGAGATACCCCTTTAAGTTGAGAAATAAATAGATATATGTTGCATCTATATAAATAACATATGAAATATCTCAAATTCCTAATCTTTAATTTCACATACCTAATTTTACTTTTAGACCAAGGCAAGATCAAAGCCAATATACCCAACTTGGCTTATTTTTCAAGGGTTCAGAGTCTAAAAGAGCTGGCAATTAAATCGGACTATGTCGCATGCAATTGGAGCACAGAAATAAATAGTTCTTTATTTATTTATTTTTACTATTTTGTATTTTTTTTCGCACAATAAACAACAAATAAACAACAATAAGTAACACAAACAAAAATATTAATTTTCAGCACAAAAAGTGAGCGGCTGAAGGGATCAGGAGAAACCGTTTTGCGCATTGTCTCGATTATCGACTGGATGAGGTGAGGCGGATCACAGTAAAGCCTCTTATATAAATAGCTACATATACTACATATACATATGTATATATTTATATATGTACTGTATGAGCTTTACGCGAGTTTTTACTCTGAGCTTTCACTTTGCCAGCTTGTATGAAGGGGATTTACCTTTTTTATTATAGCATACTTTTGGGCGAAATTAAAACGAAAAGAATGAAGATGAAGCAAACTGGGCAAAGGGAGTGCGGATGCTATAAAAGAAAAACGAGGAGCCGGGAGACAGGGAGAAACATTGTGGAAGAGAGAGGGGTATAGAGAAGGGGAGAACGAGAGAAGGGGAGAACGAGAGAAAGGGAGAGCGAGTGAGAGAGAGAGAGGGAGAGAGAGAGAGAGAGTGAGTGAGAGAATGGAAAAAGAAGGGGAGATAGCTAAGGAACAAAAATAGAAAAACTAAATGAAAAAGAGAGGTAACTAAAAGAGAGAAAGGCAGAGACAGAGATATAGAAAAATGGGAAGGAGATAAGAAAAGGTAGAAATACAGAAGAAAAGAAGAGTGAGGGCGAGAAAAAGGTGAGAGTGAGAAGTAGAGATATATTCAAATCAAAAGAGAGAGAAAAGGAAGTAGGAAGCTGGGGAGGTAGCGAGAGAGAGAGAGAGAGAGAGAGAGAGAGAGAGAGATAGAGATAGAGAGAGATAGAGATAGAGATAAATAGCGCGATAGAGATAGAGATAGAGATAGAGATAGAGAAAGAGAAAGAGAGAGAGCGCGATAGAGAAAAATGATTAAGACAAATAAGGAAAGAGAATGATGACAAGATCAAGAAAAAGAATTGAGAACCTTACCGAAAAAAGAGCGAAGAAATTATGGAAAAATATGACAAGAAAAAGATAGATATATCAAGAAAAAAGAAACTAATAGAGATAAAGAGAAAAAAATTGGAGAAGAGGTAAGCAAAAGGAAACACATACACAAAGAAAGAGAAGGAGATAAAACAATTTATGTATATACATTCATAAATAAGTGTTTATATAAATATATATATGCATAGATATATTTATAGCTAGACTTCTGAAAAATCGATTGAATATGTGAAACAGCAGAAGAAGCAAACACTTGCGCAACTAGAGACGGCATCGTGTAATCAAATATCTATCAAATGCGAATTCGAATCGGTTAGCAGCTGTACAAGAACTTCACGCTGTAGCTGGCTGCGAACTTTTGCAATCTAAATACGTTTCAATGCGAGTCAAATTGATTTACTGTGAGCCTTTAAGCGGCTTTCGTGGATGCCAACTGCGAGTGGCAAATCAACATTGCAAAATGGCAGATTAACTATTCACTGATTACTAACTGACAGCACAACATGCTGCCAGTGCTGCCTAGTGTGTGTGTATGTATATCAGAGCCAGAGGCAGTTGTCGCCGTCACAGTCTGATCTCTCGGCCCGGTTGAGCCGTCATAATTAAAAATTCAGCAAATTACACATGCAACAGTGACAGTGAGCTGGCTCACCCATGCCCAAAAGCTCTACGTCTAGCCGCCCAACCACCCAACCAACCATTCATCTATCTAGTTGCATCGTCAGCGCCGTCGACATCCTTCAAAACTCCGTCCGTTCGTCCGTCCGTCCGGCAGGCAGGCAGGCGGCTGTTGGCTTTGACTGCTCTCGACTGGCATGGATGATGACGTTGCTGATGACGACGACCCCAATTTCGCACTTAACGCCACAGTCAACCGCATCACAAGCCAAAATAACTGTGGGACATTCCGGTTTTCCCTTTTTTAGACTTTTTTGTAAGGCTTTAGATAAGCCGTGCCTAAGCCGAAATAATTATTTAGTTAAATGTTTAGGTGAATTGTATTTGCAGTTATGCAACTGCCTTCAGCTGTTGGGCCCACTGTGCATAATTTGTAAACACTTTTAATGGCCATAAAGTTAATTAAACTTGCATTTAGGCATCGTTAATTCGGTGACTGCTTTGATATGCAATTTCTACAATTTCCGTCAATTAATTTCAAGCTCTGACCGCTACGAATGGGCCGACCCTCGCTTCGTTAACTGAAACCCGGCTCACAGTAGCCACGCAAAAAAAAACAAAAACAGAATCAAACAACTCAAAAACTTTGACAACGTTGACAACTTTGCCAACGATGACACCTCAAACAGCAGTTAACTGTGCTTGCCCCTTGCCTCGCCCTGCTCCGGCTCAAGCTAAGCGACTCCAGTGACAGTTAAAGCATTCGCTCAGCTCAAGAAGTCTGCAGTCTGAATTCGAGTGCCTGGCGCACTTTAAAAACTAAAAGTGAGCGCCGGCTCTCGTCTGCCAAAAAATACAACTTTTTAATCAAATAATGCACACACCGACAGGGGGCGGGGCAGCTGGCCGGTCGGGCTTGACAGCTGTTTAGCGGCTGTCCAGCGTCCGACATAGAGAGATGATATTAACAATTACAGCATGAAATGGAGCCTGGCACAGTCACGCCTCCCCACGCCTCACCACGCCTCACCTCGCCTCATGGTCATGTGGCCTATTGGCCGCCTCATCTCAGGCACCTGCCCAGAGATCTGGTCAAGCTGCAATGCTTCGCTGAGCCTCGCACAGACCCAGACAACAACGGCTGCGTTTCTGACTTTTATGTCTGGCACTGGCTTCGTTGCCAGACAGAGCGACGCGCGCTCCAACAACAGCAACAACAACAACAGCAACAACAACATTGACCATGTGGCAATACCAGACATAAACATAAACAGCAACAGCAACAATAACAGCAACAGCAACTCATACAAACGCATTTCAATTCAATTCAATTTCAATTGCAAAAGTTTTCAAAGCAAAGGCAAAAACAACATTCGCAGGTGCAGCAACAATTTACACAATTTATTTATTTATATATTTATTATTTATTTCTTTGCTGCGATTTGCTTAAAGTTAAGCTCGCAAAAGTTATGTAATTATTAATTATATATAATTATTATTTATATATATAAAAATAATTGCCAATCAAATTGACAATTTAAGCATTAAATGTTCTACCATTGCTCATATAATTAATTAGCAATTTAGACTAATGCCATTTAAGCCAGATTATCCAACTGTAATTGCATTAAGTAAAAGTCACTTTTCGGGTATATATTCTAATCGAAATTTATATCCATACAAATTTGTAGATTGTTTGAAATAATAAATTAAATTAAAGTAATTAAAAATCAAATATTATTGAATATATATATTTCCATCCCTAAGGTATTTCTGATATACTTTATTTATTATATACCCTCTCTTTTATAGATTTGACTTTTAATGCAGAGACTAAATCTCAGTAGAAGAATTCAATAAATATCTATCACAAGTCTTCAGGCAATAGATTCATTCGCAATATCAGTAATATTAGCTATATACTACTCCTCTATGACAATGTTCCCTATAAATCCCCCCCTTCAACCGAACAGAGATTAAATCTCTCTTAAAAGATTTCTCTAAATCCCTCAGCTCTCAATTTCAGCTCTAACTGATACAAGTCTTCTGCTAATAGACCCATTCACAATATTACCAATATTTCTATTATTATTAATTCTCTATGATATCCTGTACTTCATTAAATATCCTTCCCCTTGATGACCTGTAGTACATTCTATAGAGTAGAGATATGTAAGTTTCATTAAAAAGAGCTCAATATATTAAAAAAAAAAAAATTAAAGGTCTATTAATCCAATACAGTCCAGTCTCGATAATTTGTAACCCGCTAAATCAAAAATCGCGATAAATCGAAACAAAATATCGTTCCCGATAGTTCCCGATAGTTTCATTTTCTATATATATAAAAAAAAACTTTTCCCTTTGCCGTTTCAAATTATCGGCGCTCGGCTAAACTTATAAAGATAGCTCTTGACTAATAAATGATAAAGGCCTGGCCTTCGATGCATTCAAGCATAAATCTCATCACTTAAGAGAATTCTGAATATTTTCAGCTCTCAAATTCAATCCATAGGTCTCATTAATAACGTAAATATTTCACATAAGCAGAGAGTGCTCTTCTAGCGAGTAAAGTCAAGCTCTCTCTAATTGTTGCATTTCCATTTCGCATGTAATTTCCATAGATATAAATTGGATATGTCTTGATCATTTCAACTTGAATTTCATATAATTTACCCCATTGAACTGTTCTCATTGCTGATTTCGCGATTTTTCTCACATTCTCGACTATTCTCGGCGCTCTGCGTGCTCAGTTTGACGTTTGGGTGTTTCAGTGGGCTCGCCTCATGCATTCATTTCATTATTAATTTACAAAATGTGTTTTAATTTTGCTCAGTGCTCGGGACTCAGCGCGTTCAGCTGCTTTCGCGTTTTGCAATCCACTTTTTCTCGTTTCATTTCCCTTAACAGTTTTTAACGTTTTTCTTCTCTGCTTCTTTATTCTTTATTTTTTTTTTCTTCTTCGTATTTTTGGTCTTATTTATTTTTGTACTTTTATTGTTGTTGCTGTCGCTGCTGTTGTTGTTGCCTTTCACCAAAGAAGAAAACGTGAAAATTTCTTACATTTTATTTGCACAACATTTTAATTTGCTTGGCATTATTGTCGAACGGTAAGAGGACCGAGGCGCATGCAGCTTCTGCAGCAAAAAGTTGCTGCTGTTGCTATTGCTGTTGCTGCTGTTGCTGCAGTCAAGTCGTCATCGGCGCACAGTGGATTCACTACCTAGTGCTCTTGGCAAAAGTTAAAGCCCTTTCGAAAGTTTTTAAAAATAGATTTTGCTTAGACATAAACAACAAATACTTTTTCAAAGACAGCAAATAATATTCCAATAAAGCTTAGAATACCAAAGTGAAAATGAAGTGAAATAATAACATAAATAAAGTAATTGCATAGATTGTAATAGTTGATAAAATCTATAAATGCATACACAATCGAGTCTCCGATAAATCTAAAATATCAATAAATCGGAAAACATTCTATCCCTTTGAAAAAAATTCCTTCTCGATAATTTTAATTTCTGCGTAACTAATGTAAATCAGATTCTCTGCCAGTTCGAATTATCGGCACTATTTACCATTCCAGGCTGATTCCTTGTATATTCTTGGTATTAAAAAATCTATGAATTTACTGCAGAAATCTATCATTTATATTCATACTTTATCCATTCCAAAAGTCTCTGAATAACTCTAGATCTTTTAGCTCTGCATTTATGTACTTGCACACCTGTTTCTACAGCTTTGCTCCACTGTGCATAGTGGGCTCTGAGGTTCTGTAGCAACTATGAAAGGCTCCACAGCAAAGTTTGGCTCTGCGAGACATTGACATGGCTTTTCTCTCTCTCTGTGTGTGTGTGTGTTTGTATGTGTTGGGCTCTGCCTCATTCGTTTATTTCCATTCTTACACCCATTTGCCATTACTTTTCTTATATTCTCCTATCTATTTTTTTAATTCTGAGCTTACGTTCTATGGTGTCCATCAGTTTTATGTTTGCCCTGTCTGCCCATTGGTGGCTCGAGTGCCGTAGGTGCGCAGCTCGCTCCTTTATCAGTAGAAACAGTCGTGCAGCAGCAGCAGCAGCACTACCAGCACTACCAACAGCAGCAACCGCATCATCGGAAAATTCTCAAGACTTGGCCCTCGCCATTCAAATGCTTTCGAATTGTTTGCCACCTCTCACAGATGCGCGCAAAGGCTTTTTGCTCACTGTAAAACTCTCAGCTCTTTGCAGCTGCTTCACCCAGTAAATTGTTGTTGTGGTCACGACCGTTTTTTTTTTCTCTCTCTCTCTCTTTTCACGCTTCATTTCCTCTTTGCTTTGTGCATTTAACGATCTTCTTCTTTTCTTTTTGGCATCAGCAATAATATCTTATAATAGTCTAACCACAATCTTCTATATATATTTTTAAGTGATTTCATTGAACAAATTTGCCTAATTGCATCTAAATTTTATTCCCATTACAAACCAAAAGTTTGGACTAAATACTAAAAAAACAAAGAGAGATCATTAGACCAGACGGGCATAACCCTTGGGGGTTAAACAAATATGCGCTTTATAATGCCGAGTTTTGTCTAGACATCTTGCGAAAACAGAGACATTCTTATGCAAACATCAACCAGCTTAGATGGAGGGCAGCGCGCTGCTGATAAGATTCTGCTAATATGATAAAGCTCGACCTGGCCAAATTTTATCAGACCTACATAAAATAAGTGAGAGTGCTGCAATCGGGCACTAACAGCTGCATAATACTCGTTCAGGGTATAAATAGAACTGAAAGCAGGAGTCTGTAGTAGTGCTATAATTTGGAGTTTTATATAGCTTACTTTATCAAAAGTTAGAATATATTTCATATTTTCAGCTCTAAATAGAGATCACAGAAAGATTAACACACGGACGGATGGACAAATATTTGAATTGACAGACACAAACTCGATATACTCCCATACTCCTTGAATAAGCCTTCAAAAGTGAAGGAACAACAAATGAAAATGATTTAAGATCAGCCTGATTAAAAGTTCTCTGGATAAACATATAGAATCAGAAAGATGACTTAATCCATATTAAATTTATAGATGCATACACTCGATAAATTAAAATTAAAGGCAATATTTCAAATTCTACAGTTGATTATTTAGGGATCTATAGCAGTATTCTTGGCTATTTGTTGACTGTCGATCATTGTTGCCCCGCTAAATCGAAAATCGGGATAAATCGATCAAATATGTTCTCGATAATTCTCGATAACTTGAATTTCTGTGTAAATCGAAAAAAACAAAACTGATTCTCTTGCCATTTCGAATTATCGGCACTCGCATGCACTGTATATGCCCTCAACCAAATTGTGAACAGCGAGAGCAGTGTGAATGCTTCACAGCAAATGTAACTTTATCCATTGTACTCTGTGATAACTAACAATTTGCAGCAATTGCCGTTAAAGAGGACATTTGCGAAATTCCGATGTTAATTAGATAGCGCGTTGTTGGCTGGCAGGAAAGTTTGTTGCTCTGGCTTTTGGCTCATTAAAAATAAAACATGAATACAATAATTGCATAGAACGCACTAATTAATTTTATCTGCAATGGCGTCGTTTTGGCCAACTTTTTGTGCAGCCCCAGCCCCAGCCCCAGCGCCAGTTCTGGCGCGCCATTTGGCCAAAACGCTAATTATCGCAAAAAGGCAGCAGAAGTTTTTTTTTTTTCTTTTTTTTTGTAATTTTTTGGGCCACGTTTTGCGCTGCTGTGAGAATGAGTGAAAGACCTGGTCTAGCTAGCTACCTAGTGATATCTACTCACCAGTGCATTGTGTTCCTTAATGGGCGTGGCATTTATCACAGGCTGATAGAGATTGTTGTTGTTGCTGCTGGTCCTGTTGCTGCTGCTGTTGCTGTTGGTGTTAGTTTTGGTGATGCTGTCGATGCTGCAACTGCTGCGGTGGCCATAATCCGTTTGCTGTTGCTCATGCGAGATGCCGAATATGAAGGGACCCGTGGTTGGGCACCCCACTGGCTGTGGCTGGGGATGGGGATTCAGATTCGTATTCGAATTCAGGCCCGACCGCTCGGTGTCGGTCAAAAAATCAACATTGCGCCGCGTACAGAAATCATCCTCGAAACGTGACGAGTGCAGCATCAGCTGGGCGTTCGCCGTGTGCTGTGCGTCCAGATAATTGCCAGAGTCGGACGGATGATAGCAGGCATTGGTCGGCGGTGAGCCATTGGCAGCCGAGCTGGAGCTACAATTCGATTTGGTTGTGGCCGTCGAGCTGCCGGTGGATGAGACGGGCTTAAAGGATTTCTCGCGCTCCCCATCGAAGCAGAAGTCACTCGACTGAGCCGTCGGCGAGGGCGGACTGCCATACGGATAGCCAATGTGCGGACTCTGCAGATGCTGATTGTACTGCTGGGAGAGGGCATCAAAGTCGTTAAAGCCGTGCAATCCCTTGGCGCTATCGCGCTTCTGTTGCTGCACATACGGCGAGACGTAGGCGTCGCTGCCATTGCAGTGGCGCTGCGGCGGCAGCGGGGGCGCCGGCAGCGGTATACCGGCCATGGGCGAGCCCGTCGCCGTCTTCTTCTTGCCAGCGGCCTTGGTCACCTGCAGCTGGGGACGCCGCTCGCCCAGCAGCGGACGCTGCGAGTTGTTGTAGGGATGATTGCGCTGCATGTAGGCCGAGCTCAGTGACATGTTGTCATCGTAGTCGTTCTCCAGCTCCACCTCCATCTGGTTGCATTCATAGGCATGCCCGTAAATGGTCATTGCCGCCGGCCGCTGGCGGTCATGTTGATGATCGCAGTATTTAATCAGCTTCACATTTCCATTGGCTGGCATTGGCAGTGACGGCGCCGGTAGCTGCATATTTTGGCCATGGCCATTTAGGGGCATGGACGCATTGGACGCATTGCTGCCGCTGCCGCTGCCGCTGTTCGCCTTGGATTTATTGCTGCTGCCGCTGCCAAAGAGTTTGGCCAATTTGACAGTCATATTTGTGTGACGTTTCGCCTCAGACCAGACTAAAACTTTTTCAATTAAAATGTTGCCCAATGCCACACACAATGATAGTTGGCCAAGCTCGAGCCACCAACACACACAGACTGCTGCTGCTGCTGCTGCTGCTCCTGCTGCTGCTGCTGCTGCAGTTTATAGTTTCAGCTGGCGTTCGTCCTGCAAAGAGACAGACAAGAAAATGCGTATATTAAAGCTAGAGTTGAAGGCATTTGGAGAGCTCAAGGCTGCACTACACTGACCAAAATTGGGTCATATTATAATATAATAATATATTTAATTTCGGCCGTATTTAAATTTTGAATTAGCTTTCATTTTATTTTTTTATTTTTTAATTAAATTTTTGATTGTTGAAATAAGAGCTAATATAATTATCTATTTTTTTTTTTTTTTATATATATAATCAAAGTTATGATTTATATAATTTTTATTAAATAATATTATATTTGACTAATATTTCAATTACTAATGAGTAGTTAATATTCAGGTAAATTATAAATATTAATAAATAAAAATAAAATAATATATAAAAATAGTTGTTAATTACACTTTAATTATAAGTTTGTATGTTTATTTATTAATATATCAATAAAATAAAATATAAAAATAAAAATAATTGTTAACTACACTTTAATTATAAGTTTGTATGTTTATTTATTACTATATTTTAAATATAGAATGCAGAATGTTTCTATATTGGTAAATTAATATAATAGTAATTAACTCAATTATTCGTATACTCAATAAAATTTTACTTTATTTTATACATACTTATATTTATGTATTATTTTATTTTGTATTGTATATTATTATATCAAAATAGAAAATCATATTATAATATATCTCTATAAATAATATAAATCTATAGACCCGCCAAATATATCTATAAATTTCTATTATAATCTGCAACATCCCAGATCTTGGCTCAATTTAATTATCAATGCCCAGTTAGCTCTAGCTAACCCAGCTGGCAATGAGCCTGGCCAATAGAGGGACGGACGGACGGACGGACGTACAGCGCCTCATCTTGAGACTCTTTGTCGCATTCACTCCGAGTGGCTGCAACTCTGGGTGCACCGCAACGGAAACTGTAATAGGATATGCATCGGCAAGAACATCAACTAGCTAGTTAGTACGTTCGTTAGTTAGTTAGTCAGCTAGTTAGTTAGTTGGTTGGCTACACTGACAGCCCGTTAAATTGCACATTGAACGGTTCGACAGTGATTTAAAAAATCGCATTTTTTTTTGCTCCCTCTCTCTCTCTCTCTTACACTCACTCTCTGTATCTACCTCTTTCTTTCTGATTATTACATTTATGCATTCCGTATTATTTACCAATGGCAGCGTAAACCGCAATTGAGCATTTGTTAAACCAAAAACAAAAACTATTCAAAAAAAATTTAGATTAATTTGTATTACAAATTAAACACGAAAAAACAAGAGAAAAAAAATATATTCGAGCAACTTAAATACATACACATATATACATATATTTTAATATTAGCTCAATGAATATATTACTGATATTTATTTTTTATTTTATTTGTATTTTTTTTTTTTTTTTTTTTAATAAATTTAATTTGTAATTCATATACAGCAAATATAATTGAGCCTTGCTCAACTATCATAGCAGCTATACGGAAAAAATGTTTAATAAAAAATTAAAGGTTGCCGCTCAACATATTTTGACAGGCAAAAACATATGGATGACAATTCGCGTAAAGCCCTGTTTTTTTTTTTTGGGCGGGATTATCGATTCAACTGATGAACATATTGGGTTCGAGGTGAGTCAATGCCATTGCTGTGCGGCAAAACATATCGAATTCTCGATGCAGAGACCAATGAGAGTACGAAATAGCTGAATTACATATATCCGCATGACATGCACTCGGCTTGGTATTTTTTAAATATTTTATCAGACGACTTTGCATCTCAGCATGGATTAAAATAAAGAATGCGTTTTAATCTCTGCCAACAGCTTTGTTTGAGCTATTTCGTAGTACTTCTATCTTCTGTGAGTCAATATTTCCATATACTCCATACTCCATCATCCACTAGTCCATCATTTTAGTATGATTTTTTAATACTTTGTATAGTATTTAAATTATTTATTCATAATTCTTCCACAAAACATGTTCTGGGGCTAGGGTATATCATAGTTGGGCATTTGATTTTTGCTTCTTCTGTAAGCCATTACCAGCAGTATATGCTATTAAAAGATTTGTGTCCATGAAATGAAACAAATACACACACACTCACACACATACACAAAATCAGCTTTATGCACCTATCGCTGTATGTTACGCTGCTGCTGCTGCTGTTGTTGCTGTTGCTGTTGTGCTCTATAAGCCGTCATTTCCCACTGATGCTGACATGGTCCAGCAACTCTTTTAGTAACTTTCGTGTGTGTGTGTGTGTGTGTGTGTATCTCGCTGGTCTGTTGATTTCATATCATTTTTAATATTGCAGCTAGGCGCCGGTCCGGCAAACGCCCTCAATGCCGGCCACGCCTCCATCCGCGAGCGAATCACTGACAAAACGAGATTTTCCCATATGTGTATGTGCATGTGTATGTGTATGTGTGAAGAGCCCGGCCAACAACAAGCGCAGCACGAACACGAGCCACGACAAAAGGCAATGCTGCACAAATATTAAAACGAGAAAATGCACAGAAACAAGGAACAACACACACACACGCATACACACACACACGCACACACATACATTAACAAGTTGAGTCGCTCAACTTTGATTTACTCTCTGCCCAGTTCTTGGCAGCGCTCTGACACAGATTTGAGCAAACGCGGCTGGAAAATCGTTTTAGAGAAAAGCTTTTCTTCGAGCTAAATCAGGATATAGAATCAGAGAGCTAACGCTACGATCCAAAACTCGGTGGCAGCGCCTTTAAATGCTGCCAGTATATGCATAAATTGCAATATAAAGAAAAGGCATTCCGTCAGCAGTTTGAAAGCGAACGAAGAAAATGCTTTGAATGAGGGGGGGGGATGCACGGAATGCAACAGTTTGTAATTTACGTCGAGAACTGAGGCAGTGGCAAGCGAGAAGTTGGCAGCGCAAAAAGAAATTAAGTGTAGAACAACGAGAGAGAACGCCAACGGGGAGTGCCTGACCAAGACATACCCAGGGCTTACTGACTTGAAGATTATTGCGTGAATAGAGAGGGAGGCGGAAGAATAGCTAGATGGCATACAGAAGTAGATCGACTAGACTCTTGATCCTGCTCAAGAATCAAGTGAGTGGAACACAACAAATGGTGCGTCAGCTGGGAATACCTGACTAAGAGATACCCAACACCCTAGCCAAAGATAGCCCATTGTGAGAGATAGAGATAGAGACAAACGGGGGTAGATCGACAAGACTGTTGATCCAGCTCAATAAATGAACCTCTAGACAGATAGAGGCTAGATCGATTGATCCAGCTCAAGAATCCGCTAAAGGCAAAACAACTCAAAGAGCGACAACTGGGAATGCTTGACTAGCAGATACCTTAACACCCTAGGCCAATCATAGTTTAAAGTGCTTTAGTATAAAGAAATAGGAAGAGACAGAGGCATACCTAAAGAACTGGATCGACTAGACTGTTGATTAGCTAAGCCTCCCTTTACTTATATCTGACTGGATATAGGGCTGTCGATGTACCCATCTGGAAACACTACAGAGAGAGAGGGAGAAAGTGAGAGATGGTGAGAGAGAGAGAGAGAGGAAGAGAGGAAGAGAGAGAGATTTACCATATTCAAAAAGTGATGTCCAAAAGTTTACTTGAACCAAATGAAGTTATTATTATTGTCAACATGCCAACAATAGTGTTTTCTCGTAGTGCTGCCATCTGGAATTTGAACAGCCCCACACCCCTTAAGCAACTTCAATGGGTATAGAGCTTCGGCGTTAAAAAATTACCACTGCCTTTGACAAAGTCACTGTGACGTCGATGTGTGCGTATGGGTGTGACTTGGCTTCAAGTGGCGGTTGGTAGAGTCGACCGTCGACCGTCGACAGCTGCCGGCTGGCCCACAATAGCAAAGTTCACAGTGTTGTCCTTGACACCAAGCTCACGTCCACTGGGCCCAGTGAGTGCGTCATGCTAATGAGAAAGCAGGCGATAAAGATATGGCAAATGCTTTGACGACACGCAGGCAGCGACTAACGAGCCAAAGCCAAACTAAATGGATTAACTATAAAGTTATATGCGGATATAGCAGCACAACAGTTATACATATATCATATATACATATATGTAGATTATGATCTTTCATAATATGTGTACATGTCATTGCAAGCGAAAGTTACTTCTCATGTAATATACGATCAGAATTTTTTGCTGCCGCTGCTGACAGCCGAGCTACAGAGCTCAGTGCGCTGCTGCTGGCGACTTCCTGTCACGTCTGCCACATAAAAAACGCTGCGGGCCTTCCATTACAGCCACTGACGACGACTGACAAACAATTTGCAACAAGCCCAACGAAACTTTCGGCAGCTGCATTCAAAAGCAACAACAACAACATAAGGCAAACTTTATCAAAAGCGACAACAAAGACCGAGAAAGTATGCCGAGCAGCCAGACGGACAGCCGAGTGGCTTACAAATGACCACAAAGAAACAGCCAACTGAATCAGCCGTAGACCTGGGGCTGCACTGGCCCGGGCTACCAGGGAAAGGGTTTGCAGGTTTGCGGGTTTGCAGGTTTGCGGGTTTGCTGCATGCATCAGCCGACGGCAACAATTTGTGAACACAAAAATATGCGCCCAACATGAGATGAAGTTATGCGCCGGACGGACAGACTGGGGGGGAGGGGGAAGGGCGACTGCAGCGTAAGACAACAAATGCAAATTATTGTTATTTATCACACACTTCAACAGCATTCGACCAGGCCCCGAAATAAGTAGCTGGAAATTCAGTTCAGCTGAGTTGTTGGAAAGTGCAGAGTTATGCAATGTGATCTTCGCTTCAAGAAAGCATAGAGATGCCGACTAGATACATATGTATGTATAAATATACATATGTATATAAGTATACATATTACGTCGGTAACGATTCGACTCGAAATGCATTTAATCTATGTAGATCTTGACTAGAAATATATAGAATCCGATTGTAAAGACTCCGCTTATAGTGTCCGTACGGTTATTCTTCGCAAATGATATGGCTATAACGTCTACCGGGTGTCATGATAGTTCCTTGAGCGTCGTTATAATCGAATCCTACTGTATATTATATTTATATACATTTTTATTTACTCATGCAACAAAGCGATATGAGTACAATCGTTGGTTTATTTATATCAATGCAAGCCCATTCGATTCTATTGAAGCTACCAATTGGGGGCGTGGCAAATCGGAAATTGTATCTGAGCGCATTAAGTGCGCGAATGAGTATTTTGCAGTCGGTAGAGGCAGGCAACGTTTTTACTATTTATAGCTACATTTACAATATTTCCTTTTATTATACTAACCCAATATCTAAGAGGTAGTCTTTCAATCTAAATAAATGCCATAATATCGATATATATTTGTATGCTTCATTCCACAGTAAATTTTATGATATGCAACACTTTTTTTTTTTTCTTTTTTTATGGATATTTATGAAAAAAAAAAAAATAAATAAATATTGCTCTTTATTTTGATAAATAATTAAATTCAATATTTTCTTTTTTTTTTTTGCTTATGTAAGCATTTTAAAGTGAGTTTAATAATTATGCAAGCTTTAAGCATTTGCACAAAGCAAACACAGATAAGTGCACTGCACAGCATATAAATATTTGTCGAATATATTTTACATAAATAATTTACGCTCATTATTAACACTTTTCAATTAATAATTAAAATGAGAGTGTTATAAGTGGTATGCAATAAATAAACAAAAATGAACTTTGGCCTTCAGGGCAAACCCGAATGCAATTAGAGGCGGTCTCTCTGTGTGTATGTGTGTGTGTGTGTGCAGCAGGTGTAAAGTTTAACAAAAACTAAAACCGGACTCACTTTAAAATCTCAGCTAAGCAACAAGCAGAGCAAGAAGAAGAGGACGAGACGGAAAAACTGAATTTGATGAAGCCTTTGTAGTGCCTGAAACCGGTTTCCAAAACGATCCTGCCAGACAACAATGCGATGCGAAACTTCCAGATTCAGCAGCAAATGCAGCCCTTGTCGCATCCCGCCAGCAGGTAGACGGCAAACGAAAATCAAATCAAAGCAAACATCTGCCCGACCCAAAGATACCCAATGCCATTTGAAATTGTAATGCTTATCCTCTGGATTGCGCTTAATATGAGCACAGGTATACGAACAAGTGCGTTTACTTATGTGAGGCAGTGTGGACTAGGAAATGCCCTAATCACAGCTGTTACTTGATATAGAGGGGATAGGAATTGCAGGAGATGATACTATAGCTGACTATCGATACTTAACTAACATATTATCGATACCTTATCATATTTTTTTCTGTATATATATAATATCCTCAGGAAAATGAATTTAATAATAGTTAAATAAATAATTAATAATAATTAAATCATTTTTGGACTATTTTAATTGAAATAAAACTTTCACGATGCATTCCAGATATATTACATATATAAATAATATATTTATATTGTTAACTTTTGCAAATATAACTCTAATATTGGCGACAAGGAATAATTACATAAATAAAAGTCAAATCATCTCCTGTTTACTATATCTTTAAGAACTTGACAACTATTCCAATTTATCAATTTAAAGCTAAACACTCGACTGTCTGCAATAATCATGAAATGCAACGTCTAGGGGGCGTGTCAGATTATAGAATTTCTAAATTCTAATGATAATTTGCAGTCGATTGGATCAGCATGTGGCTGAAATGAATGCAGTGCGAACCGGATATGTTTTAGCCGTAATGATACGGGACTCCCAATGCTGCTCACCGTTGTGCACATATGTCTGGGAGACCCATTTCATGTGAAAACCTAGTTGAACAATGCCAAACAGAGTCACAGCTGCAGGCATTAGGTATATTATGTTTCTTTATTTCGTAATTCTTTTTTTTTTTTTTTTCTTAAACCCATTTGCCGTGAAGATGCTGACCAGCTTGAGCTGTGCGGGCTTGATTAAGGAACGCATTGCTGGCAGTTACAGATTGGTAGGCACTGTTCTTTTAATTTGTATTTAATCGTTCGCCGCCCCGGGCCAACTAACTGGGCCAAGCTGCTGCTGTCAGCCAGAGCAGAGTCTCTGACAGATACAAAACAATAAAGTCACAGCCAGCTGTCGTTGCAGGCGGTTCCGTCCGCATCATCTCTCTATTGTGCCAGCAAATTGATTAGATACAAAAATAAAATCAAAGGGAAAAGAAAAAACAAAAAGCCAAAGGAGAAAAACAGAGCAGAAAACAAGTAACTGAGAATACGAAGAAGAAGAATCAGTTTCGAACACCGGGCCAGCTGTTGCCGAACACAAAGGCCAAAGCGAAACAAAACAAAACAGCGCTAAACAATAAACAACAGACAGAGAAAGAGACGGAGAGACAGCCGCAGAGAGAGAGAGAGAGACGACTAAATGTATCTCGAGCGTGTGAATTTCGTGTTAAAGTCTGTGCAGGTGAGCCAAAGGCTAAGCCAACTACATCAGTATTGACTGCTAACCCTCGCCTCGCATGTCATAATAAAAACCCAGACCGCCAGCAATGCTCAAGAAACAACAACAACAACAACAACAACAACTACGACAACTACTGCACACATCCGTATAAAGTTGCCTTAGTTGAGAAACTTTACATTTTCGTGCAGTTTGCGCGTCCGCCGGGAACATCTTCTCTACTAGGGGTGTTGAAATTTTATCGCTCACGCGCATCAACAGAATGATTTTACGACAGCCACAGCAACTATTGCTATTTCATTATCGGCACATCATTACGCGTGAGCGGACCACATATATACATATGTATATGCATGGGTATATGTGTATAGTATACCCTGTAAAAGGTATGGGCGAAGCACCTCTGAGAGCCCATCGCAGTGCACTATGAAACATCTACATCATCAAGTGCTTCAGAGTCGACTACTCGTTGGGCTCGTTGGGCAGCACAGTGAAGCCTCCCATGGGCGCACCGCGCCGTAGTAGCTCATATCTGCATGTCCGCCCGTCCACACATTCTATCATGATAACAAACGCAAAGTGTAGAACATGTATTTCAAAACCGATTGAAAACAACAAAAGGTGCTCGAGTCGGGCTTGCACGACTAGCAGATACCCTGACTGCAAAGTAGTGCTGGACTTGAACAGATGATGAATACCTATGCATATGCACTCTATGCTGTATTTAACAAGTATATATTCCCTATGTTTATGCACTATATGCTTTATGTACCCAGTATGTGTGCTAAATTAAGGCCTACATGACTAGCAAATACCCTGACTGCCTACTGGCTGTGAGCTGATTCTGAACACCTCTGTATGTGATTTATATTCTATATATACCCTGTATATATTCTTGAGCTTGCGCAGGCTTACACGACAAGCAAATACCCTGGCCGCTTTTATATGCACAATATGCTATATATACCCTTCATATATTCCTCATATATATGCACTATATGCTCTATATACCCTGTAAAGATTCGCGAGTCGGGCTGACTCTACTTGCAAATACCCTGACCGCCAAATAGTACCGGATATCTGCTTTATATACCCTGTCTATATCTCATAGTTCCATATATCAATAATTGCTTACAATATTTCTACAGCTTTTAGCATAACTCCAAGTCGTTCATAGTCATTCATTTGCTTAATGTGGTAGCTGCTGACGGCGACGCTGACGCCGACGCCAACGTCAACGTCGCGTCGTCACATTAGTAAATGTTTATTTAGTTTGCCCTTTAACTATTTGGGCAGCGCTGTTGTTCGCTTGCGGCCTTTTCTTTGGAGATGCACCTTGATTAAATTCCTGGAATGGAAAAAACGAAGAAGAAGAAGACGACAACAACAACAACAACAACAACAATGACGACGACAACGATGAAGCACAAGATCCAAGCAGACCCAACAAACGTCCAGGCCCACAAACAGACGGACAACAACAACTACCAATAAACATTGTCGGCAGTCTGTTGCCGATGCTGTTGCCTCTGTTATGGCCCGAACAACGTCGCACTGAATGAAGCTCCAAAGACCAGCATCAAAAGCCAAAAAAAAAAAAAAAAAAAAAAAAAAAAGGGAAAAAAAAACCTCTGCTTATTGTAGACACTGGCCATTAATGATGTAGCAGAAAATGTTTTCCAGCCTGCAGCTGCAGCACTCGATAGCAACAAGAAAATGCAATGTGCAACCTGTGCCCGGGCAACTGTTGCAGCTGCGGCGACTGCAAATGCTTTTCAGTTTAATAAAAATTCTTAAAGACTTTAACAATAAAACCCATTCGATTGGACTTAAGCTAAACAACTTATTTTGAAAATCAAATGCCTTTGTATAAGCGCCACTTATGTTGAGCATATGGCCGACATTTGTTAGGGTATTTAAAGTGCTTAAAGCCAAGCCCAGGCAAGCCAAGCCAAGCCAAGCCAAGCCATGCAAGTTAACTAGCAAAGAGAAGAGGCAGAGCTCACGATATTCACAATCTCCTTAGCTTGGTTATTTCATGCAACAGCGTCTGCAGCAGCCATGGCTGAGTAACCCAACAGCAACATTAACAACGGCAGCAACAACAGCAACAACAGCAACAACAACGTCTCTTCTTATCGCATATATTGAAAACTGCTTTAAACTAAAAGCCAAGCGCTGTAATCATATTTCACTCTGCCTGCCGCGCTTTCTTTGCTGTTGCTGCTGCTGTTTTTGTTGTTGTTGCCACGTTTTACTGTGGCCGTTGTTGCTGCTGCTGCTGCTGCTGCTGATGTTGCTCTTGCTGTTCTTATACCCGAAAAAAAAAAACCTCAGCTAACCCGCAACAGGTAATTGATGCCGTTTTGAGCTCTGCAAGAACTTTTAATCAATTTTTCAGATTCGCTTTTGCTGCTGATATTCTTTGGCAACAAAATCTTGTTGTTTTTGTGGTTGTTGCTGCTGCTGCTGCTGCTGCTGCTGCTGGTGCTGCTGCTGGTGCTGCTGCTGCAAGGTGTTGCATGTGACCGCTAACAGCCAAAAGCGGCAAGCCAAGCAACCTGCCGTCGGTTGGGCTCAGATTTATGGCACAACCACCGTGGTTAGTGGCCAGAGCTGTAACTGTCTGCCAGAATGAAATTGCACGTTGCTGAATCACAAAAATATTGTTAAAATACTTTATGCAACAACCAAAGGGGCAAGCCAAGCAGCCCAGCAGCGAAGCAGCCAAGCAACCGCGCAGTCGAGCAGTCGAGCAGCCAGCCAAGTTGCCAAGTTTGAAACTGTTTCGCTTTGTGTCGAATCACGTAATTGCATAAAGCTATTAGTGAGACCGCAGACCAAACGAAATCTAATGCAAACGTTTTCCTCCATAGCACTACCGCTCTGAGGCAACTCAAAGTGGCAGACGATATAATGACTATCGTCAAGCAAGCTGGGCTTATCGATAAGCATCTCGAGATCAGCATCTAAATTAATTTATTTAATTTATTTTTTATATATTTGTAATTAATGATTACATCAAATTTCAACAGTCAAGCAGAGTTTATAGTTAATCGATAAGTATCTCGAAATTTTTATTGTTTCATATTTATTTTATATAATTATTTACTTGACTTACTAATGATTACATAATTATCGTCAAACAAATGGAGCTTATCTCAAGATCAACATAATAATATTACTACAAATATTATTATTTGCGCTCGTTTTACTATCTCAAGATCAACATATTAATGTTGATATAAATATTACAATTTTTATTCTTTTTTTATTTTTAAAATATAGTATTCATTAAGATTTTATCTAAGTAAAATTGTGATGTCATAAAATATGTTAAAGTTACTTAATTAAGATAATAGACAATAACTATACGCAGTTCTTTTTATGTCTGAAAACAATCAGTTTTGTTATAACCATATTTAAAAAGTCATTTAAAATTTTGTTTACAAATTTTTTATTTTTAAAAAGTTGAAATGACCAAAATTTTTCGTTGAAAATATTTTTAAAATGTGTTTTCATATATGCATATATATGTTTTCGTTCAGCTTTTATATATAAAAATAAAAATAGTGATACTCATATAAATATTTTTAATATAGAGACAATATAAATTATTGATATATGTACATGTTTTTCTTTTTACATAATTTTACTTCATTTACATGTTAAGAAATTCATTAGAAGAATTTGCATATAGCCTGCCACTAGAGTTGAGTTATATGATATATCACATATATCGATTCCGATACTTTGAATATATTTAGTAAATTCCACAAGCTCCAATTCAAGATCAATTGAACATTACACAACCATCACTCCAATAAATAATGCCTACTTTGAGCTCAAGTCTTCTGTGAAATACGATCAGTTACCTAAAGTTCGATATTCGATTGCGATTCGACGTCAGTTCAATGAAGGCCACATTCACTGCTGAGTGCCCCAATTCAGTTGGCCATTCAATTCCAGGGTATATAGCGTAATTTCCACTTTGTGGTAAGCTACTCTGGCGGAATTATTATTTTAAAGTATAAAGCCGCGGCTTAGAGCTCGTTACCTTCGCCAAGCCATTCGTACATAATTATAGAAATTACAGAAAATTGTGTGAAGGGCAGCACGAAAAGCCATAAGGTACTAAGAACTTTGGCAAGCGAGAGCTTTGCCAGCGCTATGGGTTAGACTGAAAGATATGCTGTACAGAGGCGGGAAACTCAATACATAAAGAGAGAACGAAAGAGGGAGAGAGAGGTGGGAGATGGAAGATGGGAGATGAAAGATGGTAGATGGTATTTGGAATAAAAGGAAATATTGCTTTGCTTGAGCATATTTATTTTTAATGAACTGTACGCAGGCAAGAAATATAATATAGAAACAGAGAGATAAAGAGAGGTAGAGAGAGAGAGAGAGGGAGAGATGGAATGCAGCGAGATTGTATTTAGAATAAGAGGGAATAGAGTATGGCCTTATTATAATTATAGTTGTTGGCGATTGACGGTAAATCTCTGTCTTCTGTCTTATAGATCAATGGGATATATGTGTATGCAGAATGAGAGGGAAGATAATATGACTGGATCGTATTTTCTTTTCTTTATATGACTCGATGGCAGACTTAGGTAAGTCTCTCTCTCTCTTCTCTCTTCTACAGTCAATATACCTGCTTGAGCGTTTATGATTTCAAGAGGTAATCTCAAGCATTATATTAGCATTAGAGCAGACTTTAATACAAGCATACCAACTCTTGGCCAACATATAATCAAGTTGGGTTCCCACTCCAGCGGCTCTTATGTAATGCATTTGGTTGCTTTAAATCACATTTAATTTGCCATCGCAATGGACAGCAGTAGCTGTTGTAAGTGTCTAATCGTTGTTGTTGTTGTTGTTGTTGTTGTTGTTGTTGTTGTTGTTGTTGTTGTTGTTGTCTGACAGCGTGAGCAATTAAGTGCATGCAAAGTTCATTGAGAAGAGCAGCAGCTGTTTGGCCTTTGTTATTGTTGTTGCTGTTGCTGTTGTTGTTGTTGTTGTTGTAGCTGACTGATGGCATTTTCATTGCTCATTTTCTGCTGAGCTCTGAGAAATGCATACTTTCTTATAGACACACTCCAGTGCGGCCCATAGCATAGCATAAATATTTTATGCATGCATACATGCATGCATTTATGCATGTATGTATGCATGTACATATGTGGGTTAGAGTTAGCTGGACCACAGATCGATGGGGTTGGCTGGGGGTAGGTACATAAGTGCTGCTGCAACTGGCCAGCAACACACATGTGCATTTAATTGCCAGTTATGGCAGCCATTTGACTTTTTTCCTTTTGCCAATTTTCCCTGCAGTTATTGTTACTGCCATTGTGTTGCTTGTTGCTGTTATAAATTTTGTGCTCGACGTTATAAATTGTTTCTACTGTAAGCATTTAAAAGGCCTATGCAGCAAAGTTTGCCAAAGCGCCAGACCGGCAGACCGGCAGCGTGGCAGTCATTGAGGCAAGCAGACAGCAACAGCAGCAGCAGCAGCAACAGCAGCAGCAACAGCAACATAAGCTATAACAATGCTATAAAAATTGTTGTTGCTTCTTTAGCTGGCGTTCGTTATACCCAATGCAGCCTGTAACTATTTTTTTTCTTTTTTTTTAAATATTTATGTATACAAAAATTTTCATTTAATTAAAAACTTTACTTAACTTTTATTTACTTTCGAATTGTGCTCTTCATATAAATATTTTCCTATACATATTTATATTTTGCATATAGCAGCAACTCCCTTATTTAAAGGGTATCCCATAGTCGATGTATGCGCTTTCACATCGTTAGCTTTTCATAGGTCGTTAACATTTTCTCAGTGCTTATCCAAAAGGCAATATGCAAAGCACCGTTAAGTGTATTTTAATTACGGCAAGTGAACAGCAACAGCAACAGCAGCAACAACAACAACAACAACAACTACAGCAACGACAACAACAACACTGTGGGAAAGCAGCCATAAAATAAAAGGGAAAAAAAAAAAGAAAAAAAACATTGTTTTTGATAAATTCGTGTAAAATACAACGCTCAGCTAAAAAGCTAACATAATAAAGCAAATAGCAATTAAAGAATTATAATTATACAAACAGTTAATATTAAAGGCTTGCCAAGTGCAAATAAATCAAGAGCTGAAGCCAGCTGAGAGTGCTCTCCACGCAATTCTACTCTGGCCACGCCTTGCGACCTTGCGACCTGCCTGTTGCCCCTGTCACATCAATGCGAATAGGTAAATTAATTAAGCAAAGATTCTACAATTGCACAACTAGCCTAAGAACTGTAATTAAAAGTGCTCTTGTTTGCTGTCGCAAGAGACCACGGAATAATCAAGTTGTCGCGCCACTTTCATATGCGCACAAATACCAATTAAACACGTTGAAAAGAACACACACAACAACAACAACAACGAACTATCTACATGTGTTTAAAATCGTTTCAGTTCAGTTCTTGTTCGTATTGAGTCATAGTCTGCAATTAAAACTGGGTCACACGACAGACACAGAGAGAGAGAGAGAGAGAGAGAGAGAGAGAGAGAGAGAGAGAGAGAGAG
>NW_022046089.1:12876-47419 GCF_001654015.2 Drosophila navojoa | reverse complement strand
ATATAATATAATATAATATAATATAATATAATATAATATAATATAATATATTATATAATATCAATAATCTCAAGATATGCACGTATTTGTGCATATATTAAGCTAGTAATCGATTTACATAGAAGAGTTTTCTTTCATTTGGATCTAAAGAGAAATTGTACCTAACATAATATCTCTCTGAATTATATAGTACAAATATAGTTAATCTATTATGTTAATAATTATAATAGTTGTTGCTGAATTATACAGTACAAACTTAACTAATCATCGACTCTAATCGTTAGTATATTTATCTATATGTATACCCGAACAGCATGACTAGCCAGAGACCCATTGGGCTCTGCAATCAGTTTAGTTATAGAAAACTTTCCGTATTAAAAAGTTGTTTTACTTGCTCTATGGCTAAAGTCCATTCTTGACTCATGCTGCAAGTTTTGATAGTGCCTTTGATTGCAATGGATATGTTTCCATATATCATCCACTATGAGGTTATTCCTTTCATTTGCCATTACTCATTCATTTGTTGTCCATTTGGAATCGAAAGGCAGCTTTAATTACACATTTCCAGCTGTGCCACCTGCCCGACTCTGCAGCTTGTCTTATGCAGCGAGCCACGTTGATGTAGATGTGGCATAAGAACTGCGAATGCAACTGCAGCAGAAATCGTTGGGGTTGACGTCTACGACTACAACTCGACTTCAGTCTGGCCACAAAAGGTTGCATGCGACATGCGGCATGCGGCATAGGAAGTGCGTTCTGCAAGTGACGCACTTTCTCCCACTCCATTGCTGTCCAAAAATATACAAATACATCATTTTGGCTCACCTGACTAAGCAACTAAGAGATCAAGCATGATGCGTATATATAAAATATCAAAAATAATGATATAAATATACAGATTTCATTTCATTTTGGACATGTTTATGTCTTTCATAAGCTCATTCATTTCTAAATTATGTAAATATAAACTATGTTAATTTATGTATAAATATTTTCATTTTCCGCAGAGTTGTCTACAGACTTTGCTTAAATATTTAAAGTGAAGACAGATTTCCTGTAATTTTAAAATATATAAGTATAAAATATAATTATGTAAATGTAGTTAATTTAGATATAAATATTTCCGTTTGCTAAAATATTTTTTAAAAATATAAAATATACATAATTATGGAAATATAAACAAAGTTAATTTATACATAAATATTTTAATTTTCCGAAAATTTGTCTAAATTGTCTAAGCTAATACAGATTTCCTTTAATTTCAGTCTCAATAAAGAAGGTCACTCATATGTGAAAAGTGAGCTAGAAAGAGACAGACATATATTATGATATTAAACTTCGCACAGTGGGTCCCTTACACTTTTTACGTGACAAAAATCATTATGCTTTAAATCAAGCAAGTTGTATAACATAAATTTCAACTCAAAATGAGAAATTAGCTTTAAGATTGTATTTGATGAATCCAAGCACAGAGCGATCCTTTAACAGGGTGCATCACAATTGACATGCCGGACATGAAATAGCAAATTTTGGTCAAATACTACGTGCTTCAATAGCAAAACATATGTAAATGAATTAATTTTTGTCTCTTGTTTAATGTCACAAAAAAATATAAATAAAAATATAAGTTTTGTTCCCCCCTGGAATGGGCACTGTTCTGTTTTCTGTCCGGTTTTGCCCCACTGTGCGCCGGCCGGGGTTAGACGTCAAGCCAGCTGCTGGAGAAAATGTCAATTGTCCAGGCGACATTTGGGTCGATGCGAATTATGAAAATTGATTGATGCTAATTGGCCAATGGGAGAGGAGAGCTGTCTGTATGCTGGAAATCTGTGTGAGATTTCGCAATCAAAATCAAGAGCAAGCGCACAGTTAGCAGTAGTTGGCCATGTTAAAGTCGCATCAAGCGATAATCTGCTGCGTCAAGCAGTCTCCAGCATGTGCAGTGCTCACTTTATTACTGATGCAACAATCACAACAAGCAGAGCTAAACATAACTCATATCTCGTGATACTTTATGCTGTTGTGTTATGTCTGCCCTGGCTCAACCACTTGCACTCTCTCCCGTTCTCTCTCTCTCTCTGTCTCTCTCTCTGTCTCTGTTTACAGTGGTTTTAGCCAGTGTTTGCAGCAGGCTTTCCGGGGGCAAGCTGTGGCCCAACTTTGCATGCTGCAACAAAATGTGCGGAAAGCGCCGTCCAATTTGCTGACTAACATAAAAAGTGCATACGCTGGCATCACAAACAAACCGCCTACCCCCACACGTCTGACCCCCTGCTCCCCTGGCATAGCACACGCCTCCTCTGTGGCATCTGTACCCACTTGACCATGCCCCTGGTGCGGTTGCAAATGCTGTAAATCTCAGAATGAGAGCTAGAAAGTTGCAGCTCCACACACACACACACACACACACAGACACACACACACGCATACATTCTTGTTTGGGGGACTAAACATGTGTGTGTGTGCGTGTGTGTGTGTGTCTATGTGTAAGTCACAGTTATCCTGCCATTTTTACTGGCTGCGCCTCCTGGGAATTACCTTGGTTACTGTTTCAACATTTTTATCTGCCCCGAAAAATGAGACAGCGCCGGAGAAATGTAAAAACTGTGAACCTGCCCAAGGGTAGGTGCGCGAGGCAAAGGTAAAGCTAGAAGGCGAGCATTACACATACACACATACATATATATGTGTATATATTTATCTATATATGTATGTGTGTGTGTGTATGTGTGTTGCTAGGTTCACGAGTGCGTTTGTGCATAAATCCCAATTTAATCCATCCGGCTTTTAGTTTGTACATACATATACATATACATATATTTTTCGTCTCGAATCGTCTGGATTTCCCATCTTTATTTTTCTTGTTCTTGTTTGTCAGATTCCTAAACACAATCGAAATACCTTTTTATGCTGATTCACAAAAGTGAAATGAGTATATTGGTTTTGTGCACATGTCCGTACGACTAGAGAATTTGAAATATATATACCCGCATATACCCTTGAATTATTTTTCCAGCAGCTCAAAATTTACTATTGATATCCTCCATTGATTTGCAGCAGTAATATATGTATATACGAATTGGGGGCGTGGCAAATCGAAAAATATATCCAAAAGAGTTTTGGTCTTGCATGAGTATTATGCAGTTACTTGGTGTATATTGAATATATATGCAGAGATAGAGAGATCTACATATATACACATATAAAATATATAGGGAAGGACTGAAAGGCCTTTTTAAACAGTGTATCACAATGTAAGTTCTGTTCTATTTTGTTCTCCTGCAACTCAATTCAATTCAATTCAATGGCCCAACTGACCGAACAATTGTTTAGTTTTTTGTTCAAGCGTTTTTTTGTGATTCTTTTTCTTGTTTCTCTGTTTTTTTTTTTCGACTTTATGTTTGTGAAAACTGTTGTAAAATTAATTCTTCTTTTGTAAAATAATTGATCATACATATATGGTCAATCGATCTAAATTTGTTTTTGTTTTCATTCAATCAATAGAGCTCAATGCACTGGTCATATACCTTATATGATCGCGGATCCTTCATTTTGGCCTGTTACAAACGATGCCACGATACCCATTATAAATAATGTATTCAATACCCTTCTGCTAGAATTTATTGCAAATCGAATGTCGGCGAGTGATGCAACTGGAGGCAGCGAAACCCAGATTACAATTTGTAGAAGGTAGCGGATATACGGGTGGATATCCATAGCGATGTGTGGCAAACTAGGCAATAAAGGTGCAAGAGGAACCGAACAAACGATGCGAACGAACAAAGAAAGCGACAGAATCCGTGCCCAGGTACGAAACAATTTAACACATGCGGCAGCTCATTCTGTTGCCACCTCGTCTCGTGGCACAATTACCGTTTCTACCTGGCAGACGGACGAGCGAGCAAGTAGTAGTAGTAGTAGTGCTCTACCTGCATACACTATTACGGGAGAGAGAGAGAGGGAGATCGCGAGCGAGGTGTGGCAGAGCAGGATGAAGGGAGAAAGTGGGAGAGCGTGTGTGGTAGAGGCAGAGATAAAACTGAAATATTTAATTATATATTTCTCATATTTTTATATGATTTGGTTTTTACTAAGATCCCGTTATTCCATCATCTGGACAGAGCCAGGTATAATCGGCAAAGTGTGTATGAGTGTGTGTGTGTGTGGCAGAGAAATTGCAGCAAAACACTTCAGGAGAAGAAGAAGCAATGAAAACATTGATGACAGTAATATATACTTTTGCAATTGTATACAAATGTTTCACAGTGTGTGTGTGTGTGTGTGTATGTTACATAATATACAAGAAATAGAACTACAGATCAATAACTACAGAACTTGAATGCATTGTTTGTTTTGTTAAGTAAAGCTTGAAACAATAATATTAGCATTGCCAAGCCGTATGGGGGATATAATTACAAGAAATATTTTTCTTTATATAAATATGTATATATGTATATACATATATATATTATATAAATATGTATATATGTATATACATATATATATGCATTAAAGAGTATTTTTAATAAATGTTGTTTTATTTTGTAATTATTTCCATTTCTTCTAGATTTTAAGAATTGATTCATGTGGTGTAATTAATAAATTATTTAATTTTCATTATTATATTAAAAAATATAGTGCGATTTCATTTGTTTATACAATACTTAAAATTATTACCAATTTTCTATTATATAATTTAGCTTATTTATTGCTCTATTCAAAAAATTAAAAACATAATTAGCTCCAACTAGATGTAATTATTAAATTTTTATACTATTTTATATTAACATAAAAGGTACTAATTTACTAATAATTATTGTAACCAAGATTGTTTTTTAATTTTCTCTATAAAATGTGCTGCTCCATGAATACATAATTGATGCACTGTAAGTACTTGTCTATAAACTAATTCATGTTTGTATATGTAAGTAAAAGTGTAATTTATTTCAACTATGTATAGAGCACTCCCTTAAAAAAAAGTTAAAATTGAAAATAATCGCACTGAAGCTTTCCATGCACGCTTCAACAAGTCTTTATTGGGGTGCCCATAGTGAAAGTTCTTTTTTTTTTTTGTCTGTTTAGTTATGTTTTTTTTTTTTTTTTTTTTTTTTGTTTTTATGCTGCGACATGTAACGACGCACGACGACGTTGAACATGTCCGTTCATGTCCGTACATGTCTATGCGTGCATTGCACAAGCCTCCACCCCCTTTTGCAGCAAATCAAACTTACCGAGCAACAATTTCTCGTTAGTCCAGTTGTCGTTAATGCTTTTGTTGTTGTTTTTGTATGTCGGTGTTCAACTTTTAATTAGTTCTAGATATTTTGTTTGGTGCAACACTTGAAACAACACAAAACAAAAAATCAAATGATATTCGTATACGTATTTGCAGAGCTTGCGAATTTTTTAACGGCCATGCACTTATTTATCTCTTTCTTTCTCTTTTTTCTGTGTTGAGTTAACGACGATGATTATGATGAAAGCGTGGCCGGTTTCCGTTAAATTTCCGAACTGGAAAACTCACTCGCGACTCGCCACGCACAAAACTCGCGCACTCGTCAAGGGATCGCAGCGAACTGGCGGCACGACAAAAAAGAAATAATGAATATAACCGAACCATACGAAAAGAAACAGAAGAAACACCTGCACTCATGCACAAACTTGTAAATGCTGCAGCGCATGCGTCGCTGTATGTGTGCGTGAGTGGTTGCGCATGTGTGTGAGTGTTTGTGCGGCGACTGCTGGCTGTGACGGCATGCAAAGACTTGCAACAAATTGTAGGTGTATTTGTGTGTGATGTTGCAACGGCGCAACCGTTTAATTAAACAACGTGCCAATGTATATCTTTTTCATTTGCTTTCAGATACTGCTCACAAAACAACAGAATATTCACTCAATAGATGCAAAAAAAAAGTATAAACAAAAATTTAACGAAGTTTAAACAAAAACACAGGTCAACGAGCGACAACGCGAAGCACTGACTCTTGTAGAAAACCCAAACTGACGATCGTGTGGCCCTCACTGAGAAGCCGTAGAATCCCAACAAAAATACTAGATACGTGCGATGTTCAAATATTTATCGATCCTGTGCAGTCGGTTAAAATACACCAAGTATATTTCACAGAAATACTAAGACACGAAGCTTAACACATCTTTAATAAGTTAATATGCCCTACCAAATCATATTAGCGTTGGTAAATTCAACAATTGCATGTACAAGTGCAATTAACAGAATTAGAATTTACATTTTATTAACTAGTGTGGGCACACTGCGCTGAATACCATACGATAATTATTTTAATTTTGAGTCGCCTGTTAGTTCATTTCTCTCTGAATTCTTATCTAGCGTTATAAGTGCAGTGAAAATTATTTATTCACGTGCGCCAGCTATGAAACTTAATTGTTTAATGTTCAAATCAATATAGCCTAAATAAACTTGAGCTTTGGCGCAAAATTGCGCAAAGCAGCGCGCCATTTATTTCGTATTTTGGCGCAAGAATCCGAAGTGCGTAAATCAGCTGTTCTAATAAAGATATATATCGATAAGAACCGATGTGCCAGATGCGTGAGCTATCGAATACATAAATTTCGTTACGGTATGAAATTAAAAAAAAAAATAGACAAATGTTTTTTCCTGTTCAATTTAAACGAATACTACAAAAAATAACGAGCCCACTGCCAAAAAAGATCCGACCTAATGTGCCTTTTCTCTTTATAATTATTGTATATCGATAGCGGCGTTGCCTGCAGTTGCACTAGCGCAAACGTGCTTGGCGCGCATTCAAAATATATTTTCGTCGTTTTTGGGTTTGTTTATTTTTATGTGCTTCTTACTTGGATTTCTTATACAATTTAACAACAACAAATATATATAAACAAAAAAAAATAAAACAAATGATAAAAAAAATTGCGCTAATGCCTATCATTGTAATAGAAATGATAAGCTTAAGTTTAATTATAAAATACGTATATATCAAAAATTAGTATAATATGGTTATTATGTTAAGGCAAATTTGTTTTGTTTTGAAAAAGTGCATGCTTTTCAAATGGTATCAGACATTTTGGATTTGCATCATAAAGTATTTAGAGTTTTCGAGTAAATTGCTTACATTGTATATATATAAATGTATACATATATATAGTTGTGTATATAAGTGTGCGTTTTTTCAAGGAGTTAAGATTTGTATTGTGTATATATAAAAAAAAAAGCTTAGCTGTTGCTTCTTGATATATTGTTGTGTGTTAATTTGATTGCTTAGACATATGACAGTAAAAAATGTTCTCAGTTAGTTATCAGGAATACATCCACAATTTGACACGATTTCCATAGGTGCTTTTTTGTAGGCCATTAGATTTGTATTGCAACAGGTTAAACCCCACCCATCCCGCGCCCTTCCGCTCCACAGGATATTTGCTCCTAATTCTAAGTATACATATGTGTTAATATAGGGCTGTTATTTTCTTTTGTTCCATTTTGATTTCCGTTGAACTAACCCAAGCAAAATCAATAATCAACAAATCATATAAAATTCATAAATCGTCCGCAAAGGTCAAAAGCTACGGTCCCCACAGCTACACAGCACTACACGGCACAACACTACACTACACCACACACTACATCCATACTATACCACACCCACTAACACACATACAGACACGACACGCACGCATATGCACATTGCACACCGTTTGCTTTGCCTCAGTGGGGATGGGCCGCAACTGTCGCTGGGCCCGGCAGCTGATCCCGTGGATGGCCACGCCTCTGCTGTGTGCTGGCTATGCGTTTCTTTAGCATTTGGAATGTTTGCTGCATGTTGGTCATTTGGTAGCGTATGGACGTGCTGACGTCACGCTGCAGTTGCTGCACCTCCTGTATGTCCTTGCGCAGGTTCTGGTACTCGTTCTTCACCTCGGTCATCGACTCGAGCAGCTCCATTACCTCCATTTCGTCCATCTGCTCCATGGCCGTCTGGTCCAGGCTGCGCTCCACGGCGTGCAGCTTGTGGGCCATCGTGTACAGCTGGCTGCCAGCATTGGCCACCTACAAATTATTCATTTTGCACGTTTATATGTACTATATAAAAATATATAATTTTTTCTGTGATATTTTTCCTTTTTATTTTACCGATTTTTCGAGTGCGCTTATATCCTGATAGCCCGACATCTCCATATTGCAGTGCTATTGTTCTTCTCGCATGCTTTCTTCACCAAATAAAGGCAACAACAACAACAGTGAAACAGTGAAACGAAAATAAATAAACTAATTGTCAATTCGGCTGCAAAGCAGCTCAAATTATAATCCCAAATTATGCGTTGCCTATTTACGGGCGCCGACTGCGCGCGACTGCCCTGCGAACGAGCTTTGGCGGCGTTTCTCTGAAGCGAAGCAGCCAATCTTAGTGAATCCAGCGGCTCGCTCGGCTATTTATACACACGAGCATGCACACTCTCCCGCACACACACACACACACACACACGCACAAGCACTCAAAAGGGCAGGCAGCAAACGAGCACACACACACGCACACACATGAACAGACAGCCATGCTGTTTCGCTTCCGCATCCCTACCAAACGAGGGAAGACAACCAACGAAACAAGCAGCGATGTAGTCGAAGCGTGCATACCCTAAGTGCAGCAAAAAATGAGAGTAATATAAAGAAATGTGTCAATGAAAGATATATCTGTGCTGATCCATCAATAAAAACTCTTCTCTCTTTAATTATTTAAGCTTTTTAAAGCATAAAGCATAAAAGCATATTATATATTATGCGCGGTAATATTTATATACTAAATAATAAATTCCCGAAAAAACACTAAAAAAAATAAATATCAACTAAACACAACTACACACATAAATTTTTTTTGTAGTATACATATAAACGTTATAAAATTTCCCTTTAAAAATAATGAAATAAGTATACTACATTGATATCCCTAATAACACATATCAAATATGTCATCTTTTATGTATAGGGTATACATCCAAGCTTATTCTATGACAAACATACATTACGTTACATAAACTTCCCTAAACACGTAAATTGGATATTTCTAATTCGTTTTCGTATAGGCCGACGTTTAGATATACCCTACAAAAATGAAGTATAAATATCATATTTATGTGTTCAGGGAAGCTAATCTATTATACACGTACGTTGATATACCACTTTATATCTTAATGAATGTATCACAAAAATATCATAAAAAACAAAGATATTTCCCCTAAGATTTTTATACGCCCTACACAATATATACAAACTAAAATTTCCCCATCTATGTTTGATGAATCACCTATAGAATCGAGCTCGATCATACCCCATACGCCCTGTCATGAGCAATGCAAATTCACCACCAGCAGCAATCTGTCTGTCTGTCCATCTGTCCGCCTCTCTGCTCGCTTGTGTGAATGTGCGTTTTTCCGGTGAATGGCAACTTTGACCAGCGAAAGTATTTTAATTATGAGGCCATGTGTGCACATGCGGACCAGGAAGCGGAAGCTTGCTGAGACTTGCCTTTGAGCCGATAGAAATTATGTATTAGGCTAAGCTGTGTGCTTAACGTCAACGTTTTCATTTTTAATTTTCCATTTCATTTTCACTCAATTTCTCTAGCGTTTTTATAACTTTTATGTATACACTTATAGCTGATTTTATTTGGTTCTTTTTTTTTTTTGAGCAGATTAGAAGATAAAAAATGGGTGATCACGGGGGCGGTGCGGATAAGGAGGTGGATGAGGATTCCGACATCTTGCCGCGCTTCAAAGGCTTGCCGAATATCGTCGAGGGTGTAGAGGATATCTTCTCGCATTTGCAGAAGCGACACGTCTATCTATATCCAGAAAATGGCACCCACAAGAAATGGGTGCAGCCGCAAATTATGGTTCTGTTCGCGACCGGAAATCTGAGTCAAGTTGTTGATACGGTCATAAGGGATCTGAAGCATCCGATTGGCATCGGGCTGGTGACCAGCGTACTGGTGCAGGAGCCACTGCGTCAGGCAATTGTTCGAAGACTCCGTAATCGCATGGAATTAATGGACGAGCGCATAGAAAATCATCCAAATTTTCAGAATACCCTCAAGGTGATAGACCGACTCAATTGCAGAACTCTTTTTATGGAAGAATATGATCCAGCTGACAAGCAGAGGCTAAGTGGTGTTAGACAGCCGAATTCGCCAATTATCGTTCTAGATTTCCCCCAAATCTATTTTGGCGATAAGCCCACGGCCATTGTAACGCTAAATACCTTTCGGACTCTCAGCGAAGCGATCAAACTGTGCAATCGCGAGGGCCTTCAGTTCGATACGGTTTCGATTTGGACCAACAAGCTATCGGAGGGCTATGATATGGTCCCGGCGCTATCAAGGTTCCCAAATTTTCGATTCAATTGTATCAATGTACCGTTCGACTCCAAGGTTATGGTAGCGGTACGAAGGAATTACCATTACGAAGTTCTGGCAAATGGCGGAGACTTAACGACCATAGTATTTCCCATACGTCACTACTCCCACTAGTCCCAAGTCGAATATATAATTATATATTCTTTGTTTGTTCATTTGCTTAGGGCTAATGTTAAATTCAAAAATATATCAAAGAGGTTAAAAAAAATAGAATATTTTGGTATTTTTTGTAGCTCACAGTCGATACGTGCTATCGATAGCTGTGTGGTGTGGAAGTGTGAGGAATCGATATATTGTGGGCAGCAGTATTGCCAGCTCTAGATCCATCCGCAACTTGGAAATAAATAAAATAAATGTTAATGAAGTGCAAATGTTGTTAAAATTTGATTAGTTTACTAACGAAATGATTTGTCGCTTGTGCTTGAACCCATTGAACGAGCAGAACACCGTGCTGCTCTTCACTGGCGGCGACAACGAGGCATCTAACAGCGACAACAAGACAATACCGGAAAACTATTTGGTTCAATTGATATCAACGCATTTATATCTATGCGTAAGTCGATCTCAGTGTGTCGAGCACACGATTGCCCGCGCCTTGAGCTGAGTCCTGCTCTGACACTGTTTTCCTATTGTTTTCTCATTCAGCTGTCTCGCGACGATGCCATTTCCACATCCATTTGCACGGATTGCCGTGCGCAACTGGAGAGTTTTCACAACTTCTGGAAGCTGGTGGAGCATAAGCAAACGACGCTTTGCAGCCAGTTCTTGGAGATTGACTGCGACGTCAATTGGTCCGAGGAGGGAGATGCTGACCAGCAGCAGATGCAGCACCCGTTATCCATAGTCGATTACGAGCAGGACGCCGACCCAGACATTGAGCAGGAGGCGGGCGGCGATGACACGCCAGCAGTTTACGATGTCAAAGATGAAACCGAATTTCACGAATCTTACCTTAAGGTCGACCCCAAGGCAGCAGCTGCGGCCCACAAGTTTCCCTGCATGTTTTGTGACAAGTCCTTCAAGATGCGCCGTTATCTCGAGGAGCACGTGGCCACGCATACGGGCGATCGTCCCATTGCATGCGCCTACTGCAACATGGCGTTTCGCTGTCGATCCAACATGTACACGCATGTGAAGACCAAACACAACACCCAGTGGCAAAAAGCGCGCGCCGACCGCGAATCGGCCAAGATCAACAGCAACAACAATATTCAAATCCAGCGAACCACCAATGGGGAAAACAGCGAAAAGTTAATGGACGCGCTCAACGTGCCGCCCACTGAGCTCAAGCCGACAGTCAAATTAGAAACTCAGGATGCCACTGCAGCCCCAGCTCCAACTCCAACCCCAGCTCCAGCTCCAGCTGCCATAGCAGCACCACAGCCACAGCAGCCACCGTCAGCGCCGCTGGTGCCACCCAGCGTTGCTGCCATCAAGTGCGAGCCAATGGAAGCAATCAATTTGACGATGGCCAAGGCGCCGACGTGTCCATTGCCAGCCGCCAAACGGGTGACCCGCTCCAGCCGCCGCAAGACGCATCTGCCCAAGAAGGTGGAGCATACGACGCGCACCGGTAGCGTCAGCGAGGACAGCAGCAACGAGGAAGTGCCGCCCGATCTTCGTGAGAAGCGCTTGAAGACGACCGAACTGCAGACGTGCAAGGAGAACGAACTGCTGCTGGCCAACTACAATGCAGTGGCCGCTGTGGTGGCGGCTGCCACGCAGCAACAGCAGCAGCTGTGCGCCACAATTATTCAGCAGCATCATCAGGAGCAACTGCTGACGGCGATGGCAGCGGTCACCAGCACTAGCTCTGCAGCAGCAGCATCAACAGCAACGTTAAATAGTCAAAGCAGGTGGGTAATCCTTTGCTAATCCAACAACAAAGCAACAAAATTGAACTGTTCTTCATTCACTTGCAGCACGTCAGTTGCTGTGGCGCCCGCTTCCTGCTCCCTGCCAGCCGCTGAGCCCTACACCTGTAGCATCTGTGGCCAGCAGCTGCGCAATCAGCGCGCGCTCAAAAATCACCTGCACAACAAGCACAATGCGATGCCAGCACCGATAGCAACAGCAACAGCAATAACAACAGGAACAGGAACTCCGACGCAGACACAGACCCAGTCAACCACTTCGACATCGCCCGGTCCTAGCCAGGCGGCGCCGAGCATCTGTGCCAATTGCGGCGAGCTGCCTGGCCAGAATCATCGCTGCCTGAGCAAAGCCAAATACGCCTGCAACGTGTGCGGCAAGTCATTCAAAATGAAGCGCTATCTGGAGGTGGGCAGCATTTACAAAATCTTCATTATAATTATTTCGATTTCAACTGTATTTGTATTTGCATTTGTATTGCCGTTGCAGGAACACTTTGCCACACACACGGGCGTCAAGCTGCACACCTGCGCCTTCTGCCCCACAGAGTTTCGCTCCAAGTCGAATATGTATCATCACACCAAGCGCAAGCACAAAACCGAATGGGAGCGTTCGCGTGCCACACGCAATGCAGCCAAGTCGACGGCGAGCAGTGAGCAGCAGCAACAGCAGGAGCCGGAGCAACAGGATGAGACAGTCACAACGGCGAATTCCTAGTGTGAGCAGCGCGCGGGATTATGTTAAGCAAGCCAGCGCTGTCTCTCTCTATATATATCTCTCTCTACACACGTATATATATAGATCATATATATATATATTCAATAGTTACTTATATTAGCATGTCTTGACATACGTACGAACTCAATGTATTTTGGGCTGGCATCGAGTGTTTGCCATTGTATATATCTCCTTATATAGGATTACTTTAAAAGCGCCCCTCCGTTTATGCCTTACCAACTGCTTAATACCTCCCTATTGAGTTTTCCCAAAAGCCACACGCATATATATATATATGTATATATTTATGCATATATATATGCGACGTACAATTCAAGAAACATTTATGTTAATATGTTTTCACATTGTATAAATTCAATTCTCATTTATAAATTTTAGAGGTGTGTGTGTGTATGTATGCGATTGTGTGTGTGTGTATAAACCCTTTCTTGCACTTAAATGTTATTTAATTTATTATGATTATATTTTAATGTAATTATTTTTGTTTTGCACAAATTGTAAACTAAATTTACACGATACTCAAATATTGTTTTTGTTTTTATTTAATTTTTCACTTTTATGCGTTTATTTTAAACCCAGTTTGGATGAAATAAGTATGAACTTCAATTGGAAATTCATTTCTTTACAATTTTTCTCGCTATCTCTATCTCTGTCTCTCTAGTTTATTTGTTATACTCTTTATACAACTACTACAGAAGGAAGAGGAAGATGTTGATGATAATGATTTAATGATGAATGAGAAAGAACCACGACGATTTAGAGTAAACCTCTAGTATTAAAAAACATGTAATAAAAAATGTTCTATAACGCAATCTACCTTAATGTATATATTGTATGTAGCTCCCGCTCTCTTTCTCACTCACACTTGTAATTGCAATGCGCTCGCGCGCTTTCTCTCTCTATCCTCATTCTCTCTCTCTCTCTCTCTCTGTCTTTATCGTACGTTTTACTCACACTGCGCCCAAACTTAAGCTAAATTCTAGGTATAGAATAGTTTGTAAATTTCTCTCTGGTTATTGTTGTTGTTTTGAGGGGAAAATGGAATATTCCCGGCAATCAGGACTTCGGCCTGTGTGTGATTTCTCAATCACTGAGATTGAATTGGATGTAAATATGTATGTGCTAGCTGCTGCTTGGAGTATATAAATATAGTTTGAACTTCTCTGCGGTACTGGCAATTGGCGGATTCATTGCGTCCTTCACTTGGCACTGATCAGTCGCCCGCATGACATGTCCGTGGAGGGCACCGAGAAGACGAAGGAGAGACAGCCGAAACGCAGGAGACTGCCGTGGGCCAGCACAGCGGAGCCCTCCCAGGCGCCAGGAACCATGGGCACCGGTGGGGCGGTTTGGCAGCGGCAGGCGTGTTTCATGATAGGAGCCAGCCTTAAATTGGAGAATAGATAAATGTAATAAAATATAATTGGCACCGACACTATAAATATATTCTGACTTCTTACAAGCTTTTTCCTACATTTATCGATAACTTGCAGCGATTTGAATATTCAAAATCAAACGGCATCATTGATTATGTGCTAATGACACTTATCGTCGGTTCTTTGTAATCGATATCACGCCAAAAGTACTTGCAAAAATTGTATTGTATAACTGTTAAGCTATCGATCATTTTTCAAAGGAATTGCGAATCGAGTGCGGCAGATCAATTTTAATTGGAATTTCTATTGCGCAGATTAAGTTAGAGTTTAAACGTTTTGGAATATCAAGGACAGACCACTTACCTCTCGTGCGTCTCCCGTTTGGGTTCGCTGTACTGACGCTGAATGTGCCGCCGTTTGTCAAGCAGATCGTCGACGCGACGCTTCAGCTCCGCATCATCCGGGCGCATCCGTTTGCCAGCATGCGTCGGCGCGTATTCGGTTAAATCGCACGTGTACAGCTGACCATTGACCTCGGTGCCGAACTCGGAGTAGTTGATCAGCTCGTATGACTTGGTGAACTCATCGTAGAAGATGATTGCGTGCTGCGGCGAGATGCGCGAGCAATAGCCAATCGCGGATAGATCCACTGTCTCCGTATGAGCCAGCGTCGTCGAGGGCGTGTAGTGGCCGCCATAGCCGATATACAGGGTGCGGTAACGCATGAAAATTGACTGCTCCAGGCCGAGAGTGTTGAACCAGCGACTATCCTCGAGCATGTCGCCCAGTGGCGTGAGGACCGCCCGCGCCCGCACCTTGCACTGCAACAGCTTCAGTTCCAGCCGCGTGGCCAGCTCGTATGCCTTCTCGGTGTCACTGCGCTCGCGCGGCACATAGCTCTCAGCTGCCGTATCTGCCGCAGCGATGGCAGCGGCTGTTGCCAGCGCCGGATGCAGCGCCATCATCGGATCCTCGTCGGCGGCATTGCCGTTCTTCTGGGCGAGAATCGAGGAGGTTTCGCTGGTGAATAGCAATGAGAAGCGACGCATATCCTCGGGTGCCAGATCGCCCTGAAGCGCTATGCTCTGGTCCGCCGGCTGCACGACCGCCGAGAGCTGTCGCAAACGTCGTGCTGCCGTCCGATTCTTATACTGTGTCACGATCTCTGGATGCTCCTGGACCAGTTGCTGCAGGCGCTGATGGGCCAGCTTCTTGATTAGATCCACATCCAGATGGCACAGATCCGCATCGATGACGACATTCGCCTTGCACTCCTCCTCGTCCTCCTCATAACTGAGCTCCATGCTCTCGCCGTGGCCCTGACCATGGCAACTATTGGATAGCTTCGGCTCATCTCCGGTTGTCTCCTTCTGCACATTGTTTGCTTTTAGACTATCTGCAGCTCGCTCATCCGTGACTTCCATCTTGGGCGTTTCCACCAGCCCGTTACTCTCCTGCTGTTGCGGTTGTTGCTGCTGCTGCTCGGTGACGCTCTCCATGTCGCTGTCGCTGAGGCTGCCATCGAGTGGAGTGCGGCCCAGTTCCTTCTGGATTTCCCGGAACTTGGCACGCGCACAGCGCAAGGCCTCCAGATCCTTGAGCAGCGACTCGGTCACACTCTCTCGGGAGATTTCCTCCACGGCAGTGGGCAACTGTTTGCGCCGCTTCACGCGATCGTAGCGCAGCGTTTGCCTCATCGACGGCAGCAGAGCCGGCGGATGCTCGTAGTGGTAACGCACGATGGCCGGCACATCGATGTGGGCGCGGCCGCGCATCGCCAGCTTCAGACGGAATGGCGGATTGCGCGTGTTCACGCGCCTGAAGAACTCCATCTTAACGTTTTCGTGATCGAGCGGCTGATGAAAGCGATTCCACAGGCGGACGCGCTCCGTGGCCGAAATGCTGTTCGTCATGTTGGCGTCCTGATGGGAGAGAGCAATCGAAGTAAAAACTCTGATCTAAACAACTGAAAAAAAAGCACTTACAATGAAATTCTCTACATGATTAGGGCACATCCAGAGGCCGGCGGGCAGTGCGGTCAGTGGCGGATCCAGGCAATCCTGATGATAATACAGCGGGCAATAGTCGCACGAGATGAGCGGCGCTCGCTTGCAGCTGCGCGTGCAATAAAAGCACGTCTTGGCCGGCAGTGGCACCAGACCCTGTGCATCCAGTTCGAATGGCTTGGAATTGCGTCGCTGATTGCTGGGCTTGCGATGCCCGTTGCCTGTGCCGGTGTGTGGCTGCTGCACCGGCTGCACTTTGCCATTGCCCGGGAACTGGGTGTGCAGCTCCAGCTCAGGTGGCAGCGAGAATTGCTGCGGATTCAGCATGCTGGCGGCGCGAATTACATCGTCCAGTGGCGTCGGCTTTCGGTTTGGATCCAGCGCACGCTGTATGGCCAGCGGCATTTTCGAGAGCAACTTCTCGGTACTATTTCGTTCACTATTGCTGCGCTTGCGTAAATTACGAATTTTCAGCGGAATGGACTCCAACTCTCCCGAGGATGGGGTATTCGCGCGGGATCCGCTGCCTCCCGAGGGCACACGTTCCACGGAGCTGGCCTTTGACGAGGACGTTGGCTGTGAAACTTTGGCCATACGACAGCTATGGCACAGCCACTGTCCACTGGGTATGTCCTCCTCGTTCAGTGGAGGATCACTGAATGGTGCACAGCACAATATATTACACATATTGAAAGTCACTTTGAATTTCAGGATACTCACTGGCATTGCAAATGGAAGCTGGATGGACAACGGTCGCAGCAGAGCAAATTGCCGCCCTCCTCGCAGGCGTCGCACAAGTCGTGGTTATGTCCGCGTCCTGGTCGTCTATAATATGGATGCTTCGTGTTCGTGGTGCGCTGTATCATTTTCTCTTCCTCATTGGGCGGCGGTTTGATCAAAATCTTAATTTGCTATAGAAAAACATATTTTCACCAAGAATCAATTAATTTTAATTAGTTTTCTCCGATATTGAATGTAATCTGTCCAATCTGCAATCCGTTCGACAGGAGTGACGGCACGACTGTCATCCATTTTGAAGACTTTTGACAGTTGGGTACCCACCTCCATTATGCTTAGCGAACCATTTGGGTCCTGGTCGGCTTTTGACATCTTTATTAAATTTTTCGTTACCAAGATTTTGTTAGCTTGGAAGAGCTGAAACCAAAACCAATCACAGCGTTGCATTCATGGCTTGTTGGGCCGTTCCCATCCTATCGATATATATCGCCACACGTTTCGCGTGTGCGCCCTGTCCTTGCAGCGGTAGACAATGCGTCTCAATATCCGATTCACCATGGACGAACAGTCGCTAGTCCTTATTGGCCAACTCTGCGCTTGTTTATGGTTAGCGCTGTTAAAATAATTTATGACAATTCAATTAAAATTCTTTGCTTTTTCCAACAGTTGAAAAAATAAATAGAGTCCTATAAAATTAAATAAATATATGACAATTTGTTTTTTTAATTATACATATAAATTATATATGTATACATATATGTATATTTGTATATGTTAATATATTTACAAATAAATAATTTAACAATATATGTATGTATTTTCATTTTGATAAATGTCTTTTAATCAACTTCTAGTAGACAAGCCCATTGTCAATGAATGTTATTAATATGTATCTATATTCGCTTGAACGTTATTTGCATATTAAACACAAATGTTAATTAAAGTTGCATTCTGCATTTAGGCGCGAGATTACCGTTGCATAAACATTTTCGATAAGCACTATATCGCTCCGTGCAGCGACTGGAGATTGTAATCGATAACGATATTCACCTTTGTCAACACAATAACAAAACGCAGCTGCTGTGGTCATAACTGCGTAAATATTGGAATTTGTAATACAGCTGCTGGTAAAAACAAAGCGGAAAATGTTTTCACTGTTCGGCAAGCGTAAGCCAGCCGAAACTCCTACCGAGGAGGCGATTCAGGGTCCAGCGGATGGACCCAAGCAGAACAACGGCGATGATTTCATATTTGTGGAGCGCAAACCTGAGTCAGATCCGAGCACCGCGCCTGGCGCTGGCATGATGTACCCACCCATACCGCAGTCAGCGTACGGCCCGATGCCCTATCCTCCGCCGCTGGCGCCGCGAAGTGCTGTTGGACCCAATCTCAGTGCGCCCATTAGTTATCTGCAGGACATTCCCTTTGAGCTGTCGCCGCAATTGGCCACCAAGGATCGATTCAACTACACACAGACGCAAGTGGATGGTATTCTGGCATTGATGACGCGTCAACTATCCGTCGATGCCATGGCCGAGGAGTACACATTCGCCCTGGAGCGTTCAGTGCAAAATGAACCCTACTAAAAGGGCGACCATGGGAACCTAATGCTAATTAGATGTATATATCTAAATATAAATATAAATATATACATACATATATTTATTTGTAAAGTAATTTTTAGATTCGTGGCATTAGAAATTGTATTTTTAAGTAACAGAAGGCATAAACAACTAACTAAAACCTAAACTCGTTATTTGTATTATTTTTGGGTTTCCCCCACTCCATTTTAGAGCTTTCGTGCGCTCTCCAACAGATGGCGACACCTGTGACAGCTCCAAATTTGATTTACTTCCTTTCGCAGTTGGCTTTGACTTTCTGGCTGGATGTGGGACTACAATGCTCAGTTCAGTCAATAGTCATTCCATGTTCAACAGTGTAACAGTAAATTGCCAGTTCCACCTACATATATTGTAAAACAAAATATTTTTTTTCTTCGAATTCAATAGTTTTTGCTCACATTTTTTTTCTCGCGTTTTTTTTTTTTCGACAAAATTCTGCGTATATTTAAATTAAACGGAAGTATTCAATAAAAAAGAAGAGGAAAAGGAGGACATAAATTATGGCCAGCTCAAATGTATCTGATTGGGATGAGGCGCTGCCTTCATCGACACCGGAGGAGGCCGAGGAGGAGGATACAGACTACTGCAGCCCGGAGAATCGCAAGAAACGGCAGGAGGAGAATGTCTCCAAGCTGCAGTCGTATGTGCGCCGCATGGCCTACCAGCCAGCGTTGCCGCCCAAGGCTCGAGCTTACGACGTGGCCCTATCGAAGCCCAAAAAGTTAACGCTCATGGACAACTATGAGCAATTCAAGGAAGTCTACGATCCCAAATTGAGGGCCAAGCGCATCAAGCGCATGCTGGGCAAATATAATGCCATTACCACAGAGTAAGTTGAGCTCCAGCTGCTGATCTCTCCGTTCCCATTCGTTCCATCGATGCTAAACTATCCATCGATTGCAGGCAGCTCGAGGATGTGCTAAAGAGTACCAAGAACAAGGAGCGCCGCAAGGAGGACTTCCTCAAGCGCAAACAGGAACTGTACTACAATATGCTAACCAAAATGGAGCGCCAGTGTCGCTCACAATATCTGAATGTGCTGATCAAGAAGTTTGCGAAATTCATTGCCCATTTGGCGACAACAATGCGCATACCGCCGCAGCTGGTCGATCCGTACGCTCGGATGCAACGCGGCATATTCTGCAACATATTGCTGGCGATTGGCGTGCAGCCCACATCGCAGTCGGCGATCTACTACACCAGCCAAGACGCCATTGAGTACGATGTGTGCCATCGTTTGGCCCATGCGCTGCTCAGCTTGATTATCAAGGCGCTGGATACGGCGGCCACACGCGAGCCCAATGAGGCACCGAAACCGTCCGTGGAACTTGACTTCAAGATGGACAACTATATCAAGGAGCGTCTCATGTGCGCCGCCAAGAAGAAGATCAGAAACGAGCAGCGTCGCAAGCGGCCAACGACGTTGAATTTGAATGCGTTCCAGAAATGCTCTCGCCTCGACTGCGAATAGCTCCGGACTGCGGACACGACGCGGACACGACTCGGACTCAGCAGCATCGGGATCTTTATTCCGTCCACCATCTGCTGTAATTCATATTCCGCATTCGAAGCGCAGCGAGCTTCTCAATTCTTTAATGCATTTCATACATCGATTCTCTCATATATTTTGTTAGTACTGATTCGGGATCATTTATCCCCTCAAATATAATTATATTTGTAATTGCATGTGGCTTATTGTCCTGGTAATAGTCATGGGGCAATTGTGATGCACAGCCACTTCTCTGGCACCTCGAAGCTGTCTGGGGGATTGGCGCTGTATGCTTCGCAGCACGGCACATGCCAGACGTTGCCCACCTTGTGTGCGCTCAGCCGATAGCGAATGGGCTCCTTGACAATTATCTGGCCCGTCTGCGTCTGCGTGACCAGTGAATATTGGTGTTCCTGCTGCCAGCGCCGGAAGATGGCCTTCAGCTCGGTGCCCAGCAGATGAGCGTGGGCACGCATCAAGTCGCGCGAGAAGAAGTCCGTGTCCTGGCCGCTGCGCAATGTGGCGTACAACAGGAATGGATCATCGTGGGTGCTGCAAGAGAATGAATATATCAATACATAAATATATATGAGGAGACCATTAGCTGCCCACTCACAGATTGCTGGTAAAGAAGACGCTTGCATTGCTCTGTATGTACTGCATGGCGGGTTTGGACCAGTTGCGCATGTGCTGGCGACCCAGCACCAGGACGCGCTTGCGCCGCTCCTTAAAGTAGCGCACCACGGTGGCCAGCAGCTTGGCCAGCTGCGCGGGCGGTTTCTTGGTACCGGTGGAGTAAGCGACGTTGAGGCCATCGATGACACAGTCATAGGGCGCCGTCTTCTCCACATACTGCTTGAAGCGCTGCAGCTCCTCCGGCGTCGTCTTCTGGAACACATCGTTACGAATCAGCACCTTCTGTAGAAAAGATTCACGGAGCTCCGTAAACTGTGCATCGCTTATGGCCACATGCTGCAGGTTCTGCTGGCAGTTTGAGCACTTGCCAAACCGTTCCAGCCGCGTTGTAGAAACCTGCAGCCGCTGCGGCAACCGCTGGGCCAGTGCCAAGAGCTGCTGCGCCACCAGCTCGCTGATCAGGATGTCGTGAAGCTCGAGAAAGCAGAACAGCCGCTCCAATTGGACACTCAGTGTCCGCTCATCCTTAGCACTGTGGGCCAAAAGCGACAGAAAGATCTCACATTTGGGCATCTTGCGCGCTTGGACCATCTCGTCGAGCAGACGCCAGCCTAGCTCTAGCTGATCCGCGCTAAAGGCCTTGGCTATCAGCGCGCTGTAGGCGGACACACTCGGCGTACTGGTCAGGCGCATCATGTCCAGCAAGGGCAGAGCGCGATCCCAGTGATGGGTGGTGGCCACTAGACCTAGGATTAAGTTCTCACAACTGCTGGCATCCAAGACATCGTGGGCGTTTTGCAGCGTATCACAGATTTCCACAATTTCCGACTGCTCCGCCTCGCTGAGCTCGCGTGTGTGGTAGGCGGCATTGTAGACTCGCAGCAGACGTCCCATTGTCGCCGCATTCGGCTTGATGCCCTGCGTTTTCAAATGCTCGACAAAGCTCTTGGCCACCGGCAGCTGCTCGGCTTTGCTGCAGAGGCCCAGTATGATGGCATCGACGTTGGTGCCATTCACGTGCCTGTAGCTCTCAGTTAGTGTACTCCGCACGTGCTGCCAGTCCTCATTGCTCAGCGCGCATTGCCGTTCAAAATATTCGCTCTTGAGGCGGTCCAGCTGATCCGAAGGTAGCGCGCCGAGCTGCGGCCGTCGCTTGTGTTGGCCAGCTAAGAGGCGGCATGGCGGTAGAGGGGCTAATGATGTTCCAGAGTTCTGTAGGACTAGACTATAGCGCAATTGACGCAACAAACGTAAATTGTACATAATTCAGTTTGTTATCAGTTTGCACCTGTTGCCGGTACGGCAATCGAGAAAGCTTATCGATACGCATTATCGGATCATTCATCGCGATTCTGATTTCTTTAAACTTTTATTAATTTCACAATAAAATTTGTTTTTTTTTTTTTTTTTTTTTTTTTTTTTTTTTTTGCAGTCTCTTAAATATGAGCCTAGCGTGGATCACATCTATTTAATATTACATACATATATTCGATACACAATGCTGACTCATATATCGAAAAATATTGCTATTAAGTTAGTGGTGACACAAATTTGCTTCATGCCAGTCGATAAGCCTTGGTATGTTTGTCTACAATATCAATGGTAGATTCACAGCTCACTTAGTGGGAAGCGGAGCAAAATAAATAAATATATTTTATAATAATAACAATATCAAATTAGTGTGAAAGTGCTCCAGTGGTCGCATAAGCAATTGCAGGTAAAATCATAATAACCATACTTCTATTACTAATAAGGTGTAAATAAGATACCGCAGTACATTGCACTACTACCGGAATCAACAATTGCGAATACCGAAAACTAACATTAGGCCTAGTTTTATTTTTACGCATTCGGTCGGCTTACCGGCCAATTCAAGTAAGTATGTTTGTATAAAGTGTAAACCTTCAGCAACTGCAATAACCAAATCGCTATTTGCTAGAGAGCCGCACTTAGTTACATACATACATACAAACGCACAAGCAACTCACGCTTAAACATATGTGCTCAAGTACGTATGTTTCTTGCTGTGTGCATGTGTGTGTGTGTGTGCAGGCTGGCGAAATAACTAGTTTTCTGTGTAAATTTGCAAAGAATCCTCCACCATTCACCAGATGAACTTGCAGACATCTCTCGTCTCTCATTTGACTTGCTCTCGATTGTAGTTGCTTTAAGCGCGCCCGGTCTCTATGCGTGTATCTGTGTTCATAGTGTATGTGCATCGTGCATCTACCCCCTCGCTCTCTCTTTCTCTCCCGCCCTCTTTATTTTTGTGCCCGCGCCTGGCTGGAACAACGAACCAATGCAGATTTACAGCTTCTCAGCAACGACGAGCTGCATTCCCGAAGCTCTGCCGCTTGCTAAAAACGATTCACACCCAGAGTACCTACATTGCAGTTTTGGTATATACCAATACATATATATAATTGATTTGTTTAAGTTTATTAGCGTCCTCAAGTGAAACACCTGTTGAGCTACTAAATAGACACACACACACACATAGTCAAGTCATTTACATCGTTCGTGAATAAATTATGCTATTGTACCAATTTATCAAAGGAGAGCCTATGTACTGCTCGGCTTTGGTACATTCGTAGCCGATAGCCGATAGCCGAGAGCCGTGAGCAATCGTGTTTGATAGTGTCGTTGATTCGGCGCATACCTGCTGCACTCACACACACGCGTGTGCACTAAGACCCACTTACTCACACACACACACAATCATTGGGAGGGCGGCCGGCAATAGTTGCAGTTTTCCTTTCGGTTTTTGTGTGTCTACCACGGCTGCGGAGAAAATTTTTCATCCACATAAAGTTTCTTTTAAAGAGATTTTTTTGACCGGCCGGTTTATGCACACAAATTGAATCCGTACTCCGTTGCAGAGTTTCTCTAACGCTAACGCTAACACTTCAAACGAGCATCAATGGTTACCATGGAAAACAGCGATGAGATTCTTCAAATATTAGAGCGTTTCACACAGCTCAAGCAGAAGGAAATACCCAAAGAGCTGGATGACTATTTGCAGTATGTGGCCAAGACCGGCGACACCGTCTTCAAGTGGTCCAGCCTCAAGTATTTGTTCCGCGAAAAGCTGCTAAGTGTGATCAAGCATTTTAACGAGGACCCACCGCGTCTGGAGGGTAAGCGAATCCCATGAATCCCATCAGTAGTCCATTTCGAAAATGTAAACTTTGAATTTTTGCCCACACAGAGATACCCAATTACCCAAACGTCGATCCCTTCAACTTTGAGACAATGAAGGCCTCGCTGCTGGAGCGTCTCGATTTGTTCAATGCTGCTCCCTTCACAGTGCAGCGCCTCTGTGAGCTACTGATTGAGCCTCGCAAGCAATACTCGCGCATCGACAAATACATGCGAGCGCTCGAGAAAAATATACTGGGTGAGTGGGAGTTGACCGTAAGCGGATCAGGACATGAACTCTAATCTTGTGTGTGTCTTCATATTTAGTTGTTAGCACTATTGATCCGGGTCGCAAGCGCACCGACAGCGACAATGGCGATTCGCTAGACTCTGTGGGCAATGGAGATATTTCGCTAGAGGTCAACATCGACATCGAAATGGAGAACGAGAACATCTTCAATAACGGAGATGACCGCAACGTTCCTATCGAGGAGACCAATTGCCTTGCTATGAAGGCCAGCTGCCCGCGCAGCGACGACAGCGCCACTGCTCCGCCAAAGGCCAAGAAGGCAAAGCTCGACTTTGACGAGAATGAGCAGCGCGACGAGGAGGATGCTGAAGAAGCCGATGAGGAGGCCGCCACCATGAACACTAAGTCCAAAGCCGACAAGGCCAAGGCAGAGGCTGCTGATGAAGACCGTGATCTGAAGACGGATGGGACTGAAGCTGTTCGCGAGATACCCGAAATTGAGGAACCCGATGAAGAGGAGGAAGCGCCAGTCAAGAAATCATTCAGCGCAGACAAGGAAGCGAAGAGCCTAAGCACAGAGCCCAACGCAGATATTCCAGAATTGGCCGAGCCCGATGAGGTTGACAGTGGTGTCGCAGAAACTGTTAAGGATGCAGCCATCGACAGTCAGGTCAAGGATCCATTGACCAATGCGGATGAGGAAGATGCTGCCGACGGGCAGATCAAAATTGTTGAAAAGCAGGAAGTGGAGAGAGCTGAAAAGAAGGTGGACACGCCAGCGAAAGATGCTGAGAAATCATCGAAGCAGAGCGAAGATGCCGCTGTCGGCGATTCTGATGAGAAGAAATTATCCACGGACGGCAAGCCAGCGGAGGTGGCTGAGAAGGCGGAGCAACCAGCAAAGGCCTCGCCAGAAAAGGCCAGTGAACCAGCAGCTGCTGCCGGTAAGTCTGTAGCTGACAAGGAGGCAGATTCTGTGGCCGCAAAGGCACCTGATGCCGAGGCCAAGACAGAGACCCAGCTGGAGCTCAAGGCAGACACTGTTGACGAGAGCAATACCGAAAAGACTGAGACCAGAGCAGCAACTGCAGCTGATGCTGAGTCGGCTGCGATTGCTGCAGCAGCTCCAGCTGCCGACGATCCAGAGAAGGCGCTGCAGATCGCTGATCCCACCGCCGATGCAGATGCAGCTGCAGCTACAGCTGTTCCCATTGAGACCGATGAGCTGGCCACGCCCCAGTCTCCGCCTGCAGTAGATGCTGAATTAGCGCCGGCAGCCGATGCAGTTGCTTTTACAGCCTGTGCCACGCCCACACTGGCACTGAACGATCAGCCCATGGAAGACACACCGGTCGAGGAGGACGACGAACAGAACTCGATCACAGCTGTCGTCGAGGAGGTTGTCATGGCCGAGAGCAGTTTGCTTATTGGCGAAATGGCCACCGATGACGGGCCCAAGGATGAGCCAGATGCCATGGAGGTGGATGACACCAGTCAGGAGGTAATGGTCCAATAAATTATGCATTGTCTCCATGCGGTAACTCAAAATGAAAGCGACTATTATTAATACTTACACCTACTCCGGATAAATAGCATATAACGAGTAGAAAATAAAAGGATATGAATACACACACACCAATACACACATGTAGCAGACCAAAACCAGGAGCTGTGGCATATGCAACTTGATTATCTAGGTTTTTACCCTTAGGCCATAGCTGATACAATACTATGATATATGTATGTCTCCAATGTATTTCAGTTTGCAGTCTAGAGCTGCACTCACACACACACACACACACACACACACACACACACGGACAGACAGATACATCGTGAATTATTATTACTTTTTTTTTATATGTAAGTTTGAGAAGTAAGTACATGCGGAGTTGTATTCCATATATATGATAGTTTTCGACATTGTTGAACGTACACGAGTCGATCGAACACATCATGGTTTATTTTATATATTTATGTAGCGACTATTATCTCTTATCTATTATCTACAATCTATAATCGATTATCTTTAAGCGCGAAAGTTATTCATTTACTCTCGTTTACCATTCGATGCATAATTTAATAATCATTTTTAATTCCTCCATTTTCCAACATAGAAGCAAGTGAAAGCAGCTTTATGCCTAATTATTAGTGAAATATTGGAAAACGTTTATTATCAAGCAGAGAGTATGATCTTTGTACAAGGGATTACATATGTTTGTTAAGCACATCAGAATTGTCATCTAATCAATGTCATGTCTCAATAAAAATTTCTGCGTTTATGTGTGTATAGATATATGTGTGGAGATATATATATATATATTTTGTGTTCTTGCGGGCGGGGTAGGGTAGGTGTGGTGGGGGTAGGGATAGCATTATATAACACAACAATGAGCAAACAATTCATATGGCAAATTTGGTAAGCAATTTGGTAATGCAGTGTAGCCAATGGATATCCGAGTGCGCAACATCAAGGACAACAGCAGCATCAGCAGCAGCAGCAACAACAACAACAACAAGAAGAAGCACAGCCAACGGACGAGCGATACCGTTCCGTTCCGTTGTTGGCCTAGCCGACTGGCTAACGGACTCGTCGACTTGTCGGTTGGGCACACTTCACGGATCCGGTCCGGAACCTGGGTGCGGATCAACTGGGCGCGCCTAGCCCAGGAGCACCTTGCGCATCATGAAGCCGCTGCTGGCGCTGCTCGCATTGCTGCTGGATGCGCGCGACAGCTCCTCGGGCTCGATGCACTTCGATGAGCAGAGGTACTGCAGCAGCGGGACGCGATATTTGCCACAGAAGTCCACGAACTTGATGTGCTCCACCCGATTGTCGAAGAAGACGCCCTTGCAGTTGGGATTCACACAGCAATTGGCGCTGTTCAGATAGTCGACCAGGGTGCGCGGCACATCCTCCGGCCCGGGGCGCTGCCCGCTGGCCTTGACAATGCGCCCGGCCAGCTCCAGCAGCGTCGGCGGCTTCAGTGCCATGTCCTGCACAAAGCGCACCACCAGCGGATTGTCGCGCAAGCTCAGCTAAGGACAGACGAGAAGAAGATCGATTCAGTTCAGATTGAGACAGAGCTTATATGAGCTGATCCTATACGAGCTTAGCCCAGCGACTCACCTCGGTCAGGTTCTTCAGGGCGACAATGTCCTTGGGCAAGTGCTTCAGTCTGTTCTTGTGCAGCAGCAGCGACTTCAGGTTCTTCAAGCGGGCAATGCTCATCGGCAGATTCTCGATGAGATTGTCGCAGAGCACCAGCGCCTGCAGCTGGCTGAGGGAGCCAACCGCCTCGGGCACCTCGTTGACCAGATTACCGCCCAGCGAAAGCACATGAAGGCTGTGAAAGACAGAGACAGAGAGTTAATGGGAATCGATTAAAGAGGGATGGCTAAACGAGTAATGAATACACTTAAAGATTATGAATAAATTAAGTGAGGATACTCGGGGCTTTGGGCTGGGATCATTCCTAGAATCGTATGTTTCCTTAAGGCTCAAGTTTGGAATACCTTATCCATAGGTTCACGGACTTATATGAAGAATGGAGTCCGGAGATTAGAGCTCAGAGAGGAGACATACTACCAGAGGTATATAATATACATATATTCTATATATACTGTGCTACATATCCTATGCTATATATCCTACGATATATATATCCTACGAGAATTGGATATATATATCGTAGGATATATAGCATAGGATATGTAGCACAGTATATATAGAATATATGTATATTATATACCTCTGGTAGTAGACCGTATTGAGATAAACTAAACTAATCCGAACTCTTCCAAAAATACCAATCCCTAACATTAACTTTACCTTTAGGTTATCTCTTACCACTACTTCTAAGGGGTATTCACTGTCAATTAAAGACCGTTATCAGATGGCTTATGTCTGTTTCAGTCCAGGGCCGATTTCACGTCTGTTGAGGCTCTCAGTGCAAAAACAAAACATTTCGTAGGTAAGCACGTCTATCTAACAGTTTATATAAGGTGCTTGGGCAAAAGACTTCTATTCAGAGGGGGGACCGCTGTATCCGAGGCAACTTTCTACGATAAAAGTCACCCGGCTCTGTGTCTATAGATAAACATTATGCTAGTATTATAATAAATAATCATGGCTTTTTTAGCTATGAATAATTTTCTAAATAGGACAAAAGCTTTTGATAAGGAGAGCTTGATATAGTGCAGGTCCAAATGTTCATTTCTCGATAGTTGGTATCATTAGATAATGAGACTTGATTTAGTGTTTTTTTTTTTTTCCTTTTTCTTTTATAGGTAAGTCCCACGACAATAAAAAAACCTCTTTGTTATTTATATGTTATGTTTATAGCCTTAAATTGATATGGGAATAGATTGTTCGATCTATCGTAAGTCTTATCTAATTGTCTAACGATATTAATCAGACTGATAAATAGAAACCGTTCCTCGCTACACTTTGCCGCTCGTCTGGAATCGGTTTTTCCAAACTCCGTAATCGGCTGTTGCTGGTCAGGAAGCTCGGCGTTTGAGATAAGTGTTTCCATTTCGAATTGGCTCACATATTCTTTTGTTTCTTATTTATTATTGTGTTTACTTATAAAAATGCCCCATTGATACCTACATCTCTCTGTGCCCCCCCTCTCTCTCACAATATTATATATGTATATATTTATTTTTATGAGTGTGTCGAGTGTGCGTGTTTCATTTATTTTCGCAATAGATTTGGCTTTTACAATGCGCGCCCGAAGCCACTCGAAAGTCCGCTTATCAGACCATCAAATAGACTTGAACCCCCAACCGCCGTTGTTGACTCCCCACCAAAGTGTTACGCTTGACAACAACTGAGGCTGAGCAGGCGAGCCACTGCGAAAATGCAAATGCAAAGCAACACAAAACAGCTGACGAGCTGACGGAATGTGAATGGAAGGAAGGCGGGAAGAAAGGAAGGAAGAGGGGAAGCTGCTTAAGCCAGTAACGTATACTTAATATTAGCAGGGAACTAGATTATTGCAAATAGAAGCACAGCTGCGCAGCTATAATGATCAGAGGTAGACAGAGAGAATCAGAAAGAGAGAGAGAGAGAGAAAGAGATTGGGGGAGAGAGACTGAGAGATTGTGGGTAAGAGATAGGCAATGCGATAGATCTTCTTTCTTTTGATTCCTTCAGATGTTCATGGATAAGCTTAAGCCCCTTTCTGCGTCTCAAACATTGAGAGAGTATGAGGGAAAGAGAGAGGAGAGTCTGGAAGTAAAAAGTGGGAGATCTGTCTGGTCTGCATAGGAATTCGATAGCCTGCTGTCTAGCTTGTGTTCATGGGGAGATTTGGAAAAGAGATAAGCAATGCGATAGATCTTCTTTCTTTTGATTCCTTCAGATGTTCATGGATAAGCTTAAGCTTTAACATTAAAAGAGTGAGAGGGAAAGAGAGAGGAGAGTCTGGGGGTTAAAGATAGGCAATGCGATCTGCTGTTCATGGACAAGCTTAAGCTCTAGCAGCTGCTTAAGACCTTAAAGTATAACTTAAACTTAGGGATAGATAGATAGAATGGATGACAGGAAAAGAGGGAGATAGGGAGATAGAGAGGTAGGGAGAGAGAGCCGGGATTAAGAGTTTGAGAAAACTCGGTGGGATTTGTTTACATTTCCGATACCTTTGCATCTTCCAGATATCCTTGGATATGCTCGAGATCTTGTTGCCGCCCAGATACAGATACTTGAGCTGTCGCAGCTCGGTGACCTGTTCGGGAAAGTGGATCAGCTGATTGCCGCTCAGATTGAGCTCCTTCAGCGTGGAGGTGCCGCCATGCACATTGCCCATCTGCTTGGTGAGCAGAGATTTGGGCAGCGACGAGTTGGTCAACAGATTATTCTTGGCTATCAGCGTGACCAGCGGCAGCTGGCAAATGGCATCCGGCAGCTGGGTGAGCGCATTTGAGCTCAGATCGAGTATCTTGAGATTGTGGAACTGCTGCAGGACGCGCGGCAGCGCCACCAGACGATTGTGATTGAGCAGCATGGTCTCGATGTCGCCGCTGGTCTTCAGCAGCGCCTTGTGGGGCGAGCTGAGGTGATCCTCCAGTGTGACCACATCCAGATTCATGCGACCAAAGTCTATGGTCTTCTGCTCGCGCGAATCGGTGTCCGAGCTATCCGACGTATACAGCTCCATTGCTCCGATCAACTTCACTACTGGCCTATACGGCTGCCTCTATCGATGCAATGCCAATGCGAGTCTCTCTATATGTATTTCTTTATATGTACGTGTGTATGTGTGTGTGTGTGTGTGTATCTGTGTGTGTGTTTGTTGTTTGTTATTCAAGAGTGTGTTGTTGCTTTTCTTTATTTTCTATAAGCTCTTTATGGCTGTCTCTGCTTCTCCTCTGTGTGCGCGCGATCGCATCGCTTCTTCTGTTTGGCCAGCCGGGACTGCGACGCAAATCGGAATAACAACGGTAATCGTAGCACAGAAAAAAAAAAAAATTGGTTTTCGTATGTATGTATGTATGTGTATATATACAACTGTGTGTATGTATGTATATTGATGTATATTCACTAACTATATCAATTGGGCAGAGTCGAACGACGCGCACCAGACCCAAGCATTGACTGAACTACGATCTGCCGAACGGCTCGGCGCCTCCGCTGCTGTATAACGCGACTGATCCAGCCGCGTCGATGTCGATGCCGATGCCGACGGCGATGCCGATGCCGATAGTCGTCTTCGTTGCGCACGAGGCACAGCAGGCGTATGCGTAATATATGCATGCTCGCACACACACACACACGCGCACACACACACGGATACAGGTCCACCAAGCACGGACTCTGCCGTGCTCGTTGTTTTCGGGATAAACACGCGCGGCCAATGCTGAGCGCTGGCTGACGTGGGTCAATCGAACAGTTGTTCGCTTCACTGGGCCAAGCCGAACTTTGACACTGGCTGCTCGGCAGCTGAGATCGACGGGTTTTAGGTTTTATTTATTTTGAAGGCGATGGCGATGGATGATGCAGAGGCTGAATTATTTCCCTATAAAACAAATAAATATATATTTATATACATAACATACAGAATAAATAATAGTAATATATACTAGAAATACATCTCTAATGAATAAAAATTCATTAAAATAAATATAAATTAATTTCAACTGATTCTACTTATTATTGTGAGAGTTTGTATGTTTTATTATTAGAAATAAATGATATATACATAAAATATATATATTATTATATTTAAATAAAAAAATATATATATAAAAAAATATATATTTTTATATTTAATGAAAAATAATGCAAATAATTACAAATAAATTTTCATTAATAATAATAATAATAATAATCATAATAAATAAAAATAGTTTCTATTTCCAATAAATTTATGTTAATTTTTATATATTATTACTATTTTAAATTTATGTTTGATTTCTATGATTTAAAAATATTTACATATTTATAAATAATTTATTATTTCGTATTTTCTCACTATGCTAACATTTTTAAGAGTTCCTAATATTAATATTTATTTACTTAGTCTTTCAAATTCATCCCCAAATAATAAAATGAAACATATTTATTGCACAAAATAAATTGTAATTTATTAAGTATAAAAAATAACTAACTATAACAAAAAAATTAAAAAACTACATATTTATTATACAAAATAAATCGTGATTTATTAAGCATGAAAAATGTCTATAAAAAAATAAACAAAAATTGTATAATAAAAACTTTGGAATTCAAATTAATTATTACTTAATTTGAGTGTCAATTATTATTTAGATTGTTAAAAAATCAAAATATAAATTTATGAACAACAATCGAGAGTTAGCCCAATATAAATATATGAGACTATTAAATGGCCCTAATAAAACACTTGTTTAAAATACATTTTTATAAATATATTCGTAGGTCAGTTCGCCGTGAATGGCAGTGCAAAGCCGTGCTGCAGCAAATGACATCATGCCGAAGATGTTAAGGACTCTGACTCATGGAGGGCATATTCGTATGAGGTCAGTTCGACGCGACTACGTTTACGATCGCTACTTATCAAGCCAACTTTGGAGCACTCTTAATGCCCGCGACGAATTTACTAAACAGCCCACTTGAGTCGCACACACACACACACACATACATACACACACATGCACACACTCTCACTCAGTCACTGAAAGTAATATTTATTAGCAGTTGACATGGTTGTTGTTGCTTTGTACTTAAGTACGTCTAATCAAAGAATCCGCAGCCCCCCTCCTGCCCGGCCTCCTTGCAGTCTGGTGTGTACCCCCTGACTTCAACTTCGGCGTCTGGCTCGAGCAGCTGGGCACATCTGGGGTGCAAAAATGTTTTATTATCGCGCCAGTGGACCTTTCCATACCCTCAACCCACTCGAAGTGCTCCAACGGACGGAGTATATCATTTGCATGCCAGTGTTTGTGACAGATCACGCCGTAGTTCAAGAAGAATGCAGAATGATAGATCTTAATCGGAGTGCCCATAGAACTGTATCAATTTTGAACCTTAAACGGGCTTTGCACTCACGCTTCAAGGAGTGGAAAAATTGCCGGCTTTACAAGTTCAAAATTCTGTTACCTTTGGGTTGAAGTCCAACAAGCATATTTATAATACTTTGTATGCCAATTTCGACAACCGCAGCTGATAAGTTGGGGGAATAGACAAGAGAATCGAAATTAATTAAGAACAAGTTCAGAAATACAAAAATACAATTAATTAAAAATCAAAATGATTTGGAAAACTGTCAAAATTATTGAGCTGCCTCTTTTATTTAATATTAAATAATAACTAGCAATAGAAAAAAATATATATAAGAAATCGAATAATTTTGGAAATCCCATTCTAGTCGATCAGTCCCAACTTATGATTATTCTTAGCTCATGTTTTATTATTCTTATATTATTATTTGTTGCTGCTGTCGTTGTTGTTGCTCTGGATTTGTTGTTGTCTCTGACGGCAGCGCTGCTGATAAGCCGCAAGCCAAAAATACAGAAATATGAGCAAGAGCGTTTAACACGACTTTGGCAGCGATCAGTTTGCGATTTCTACACACACACATACATACATACATACACATAGAGACTAGAGTGACATTTGAGCCATATATACATATGTATGTATATGTACATGATTATCAATTTGAATTGTTGCAATTTATGAGCAGCTGGCATTCTAAGCACCAATAACGGGGGACAGTGGCGGCCGTTTGTCTCAACACTTGGGGTTATAATTGGCACTGGGGCTACGGCTATTCGGCGCGTTTAAAGTCGCGTGCGCGATTTGTGCGCGCTTTTGTGCACGTACTTATTTCACTTTGATTTGTGGGTTGAGCGACCGTCGTTAGTGTGCGTGTGCGTGTGCGTGTGTGTGTGTGGGTGTGTGTGTATGGTCCTTATCACACCGAAATTAATGTGCCATCAAAATAAAATATTCCATATAAAACAGCTGCAACAACAGCAATAGTTGTGCTAACGATTCATATTGCGACGGGCCAATAAAATCGTTTTCTTTCTTTCTTGCATAGGGCGAAAAAATACAAAATATATAAATAAATCAAATAAAACAAACAAACAAAATATATGGACACACATGTGCACATTGACACTGGCACAGCCACAATAGGTCGAGGCGCACAAGTTGATAATTAATTTTCCAATAATCAAAATGCCGATGTATGTGTGTGTGTTCGAGCTAAGTTGATTCTCGAAACCTGGCTCCCTAATCAATTTGGCAAATCAATTATCAATTATCTGTCGCGTCGTCTTCCATTTATTGTTGAACCCGCAGTGTTGAAAGCTGAGACACGTCTTTAGACAGGCGCCAAGTATGCGATAGCCCCCGATCTGGGCTCTATATGTGTGCTGTATGGGTAACAAAAGTCGAGATCTTAGGCAACAGGTGAAGATTTTCGCAGCTCTTAATTTAACAATTTAACAGTAGCTTATCTTGGTTCATTTAATGATTCACTTAAAGTTTAACACTTGCTAAATTCAAGTATTCTTTCATTAAATTCATTTGAAGTACCTCATATTGATACGCTAAACTAATTAAAATTTGCACATTTCCTTAGAGTCTAATCGAAAATATAATTTGCTAAAATTTAATCAAAATTTGCCCATTCTACTAGAATCTAATCGTAAATATTTTTCGAATAGTTCATGGCGTGATTCGTAGTTCAGTTAAGCTCCAAAGAGTACCATAATTATTAGAAAATCCAAAAATATATTCGCGCGCTCCAAGGTATGCTACAAAAGTATGAATTCGCATATAAA